>CM060350.1:22177134-22207134 GCA_030674155.1 Stramonita haemastoma | reverse complement strand
AAAAAAAAAAAAACAGCAGATTTCTCTGGGAGAGTGCAGTGCCACCCTTTTTTTGTCTTCTTCACCATTTGTTTTCCTATCAGAGTGTCTTTAGTCTACAGAATTTTGCCAGCGACAACTCTCTTGTTGCTGTGGGTTCTTTAAATGTGCTAAATAATTTAGCGTAACACAGGGCACCTCAGTTTATCGTCTCATCTGAAAAGACTAGCATCCAGACCACCACATGGTCTAAATGGATGGGGGGACTGTACTGAAGCCAAGGTGCGCTAACGGTCACCCATCATAAGTGGTAACCACGCTCGACGCTGCTTAACTTGACTGGGGAAAGCGAGTGCTCTGACCACTGAGCTATCCCGCCCTTTAGAGTTGATATTCTGGGTGACCCCTCACGAGTTTGAAGCTGGGGAATGTGTTAGGACAACAACAACAACAACAAGTCAAGTACAACAACAAACAAGAACAACCACCACATGGTGTGTGAAGGGAGGGGGGGGGGGCAGACTGAACATATACTGTGTGGCAGTTCCACTTTTGGTAAGAGTAGGCCATTGTGTGCCGGTGGGAACAGATGACAAGATTTACAAAACTGCATACACACGGGAATGGATGTAAAAAAGCACACGAGTGCTTACTTCATTATCCTCGATATAAAAAAAAGAAGGAAGAAGAAGCAGTGTGGAGGAGAAGTGGTTGGTGGTCAAATGGTTAAGGTAACGAGTGAGGCAGGTGAGAGGAAGGTGGTTCGTTGGTCAAGGTAGTTGAGGCAGGTTGAGGAGAAGTGGTTGGTTGGCCCAAGGTATTGAAGCAGGTGAGAAGGACAGGTGGCTGGTTGGTCCAGGTCGGTAAGGTAGCGAGTGATTTGGGCAGTGAGAGAACAGAAGAGAGGTGGTGAGGGTGTGGTTCCCTGTGGACAGTGGATGTAAGGACGTGCGGCGGGTGCAGTCCCAGGATGGCGGGTGATGGCGCTGATCGCCACCATTCACTCGACAGCCTCCTCCTCACCGTACGTCAGTGTCCCCTCACTTGCTGATTAACACCTCCATCGTTACCATATCTTGTGATTAAACCTACCCAATCAGTGTACCATTCATTCTGATAAACAGCCTCCTCAACATCATCCAATCAGTGTACCATATCATTCTGATTAAACAGCCTACCCCAATCAGTGTACCATCTCATTCGTATAACAGCCCCCCCCTCTCCACCCCAATCAAGGTACCACTTCACTTCTGATTATAAACAGCCTAGCCCCAATCAGTGTACCATCTCATTCTCCCTACCCCCCACCTTCCCCACCCCCTCCCCAGTTTACAGGTACAGCCAGCTTCACCTTTTGATTGATTAAACAACCTGCCCCAATCATGTACCATCTTATTCTCCCCCTTCCCCCCCATAAGGTACAGCCACCCCCCTCACCTTTTGAAGTGATTAAACCACCTTCCTTGATTGATTAAACAACCTTCCCCAAATCTATGTACATCTCATTCTCACCCCCATCCCCCAAAATTTCCCCCACCCCTCATTTTCTCCTCCTCATTCTACAGGTACAGCCAGCCTCACCTTTTGGTTGATTGAACAACCTTCCCCAAATCTATGTACTGTCTCATTCTCTCCCTCATCCCACCCTCTCCACCCCCCACCTCCCAAAACCTCCCCCACCTCTCATTTTTTCCTCCTTATTCTTTAAATTTTTATATATTTTTTATTTTTTATTTTAGAATCAAATATTTGTCATGAGAATATTCATGATCAGCTGTTTTGTCATGTGGATATTTTTATTTTATTATTTTTTTATGTGTACAATTTATTCTCTTCCCATCGCCCTTTATCACCCTTTATTGTTGAAACAGATTAAATATTTATTATCATTTTAATTTTCCATCATTGCATACGGGTAATATCAAATCAGCATTTGTCATTTTTGCTATTAAAAAAAATCTTTTCTGAAAGAAATGTATGTGCACCATTCCTGTTCTCAACCCTCACTCTTAGAGCTGAACATTCATGTTCATTTGAATATTCATCATCAAGATCGGGTACGGCACTTTGTCATTTATTCATCTTTTTACTCTATAAAAGGGACACATGTGAATGCCACTTATGAACTAGGTTGTTTGTCTATGCATGCCACTGTTGTTGTTGATGTTGTCATCTACTGCACACTAACTAAAACTTTGCTGCAGTGATTTGGGGGAATGTTTCATTTGCATAGATTAACCTTTACCATAACTAGGTATAATCAAGCCATGCTTACATTATCATAACACATTTCAGACTGCTCCATAAAAGAAAAGTATTTCCTTCCCTTGGGAAGACATCGGGTATGTGTGTGTGTGTCTGTGAGTGATTCTCTGAGTGTTACTGGATGGGAGGGAGGGAAGGAAGGAGCAAGGGAGGGGGAGAGAGGGGTGTGTGTGTGTGGGGGGGGGGGAAGGTGGAGGGAGCACATCAAAGGTTTTTTTTTTCATTGTTACATCGCTCTTATCATAATGAAACATTTATCAATAATTGTCTCCCATGAACTAAGCACGTATATAGTGAAACATTCATTCATTGTTTCCCATGAACTAAACGATGTATGTAATGAAACATTCATCTTTACTTGTCTTCATTTAATTCATTTTCTTAATGAAACATTGATTATCAGTTGTCTCCCATAAACTAAGGCACATACATAATGAAATATTCATCACTAAGTATCTCCCATTAAAGAAACCACACACATAATAAAACATTTATCATTAATTGTCTCCCATTAGAGAGAGCTTGTACATGTATGTATATTTCTGTTTCACAAATTAGCCCTCATTGTTGTCGTCTTTTGCCTTCACTCGTCGAAAAGAGAGTGTGTGTGTGTGTGTGTGTGTGTGTGTGTGTGTGTGTAGTGTGTGTGTGTGTGTGTGTGTGTGTGTGTGTGTGTGTTGTGTGTGTGTTGTGTGTGAGAGAGAGAGTGTGTGTGAGTTTGTGTGTGTGTTGTGTGTGTGTGTGTGTGTGTGTGTGTGTTCATGTTCATTACTTTTTGTCATTGTGTTTCTTCAATACCTGGTTCACTTTAGTTCTCTATTACACAGGTGTGCAGGAATATACCATAACAAAATCACCCATGTAAAAATCATTCATGCTTTTTACAAAAAAACAAAAACAAAAAAAGCATGCTTTTTACAGATCATGTATGTGATATGTAGGGTAGATCGGAACTTTTTTTCTTTTTTTTTAAAACAGGAATACATCATAACACCAACACACAATCCCCAATATACACACAGATGTACATGATATGAAATGTTATTAATGAGTCACACAGGAATACGTCACAACACCAACACATGATCACCAATATACACACATATGTTAAAGTCAGTAATTTTTTTCTTGTAAATGTACAGGAATACACCATAACACCAACATACAATCACAAATATACACACAGATGTATGTGATATGTAAAGTCACTAATGTGTTACTCCGGAATACACCATAACACCAACACATGATCACCAATATACATACTGATGTACATGATAAGAAATGTCACTAATGTGTCACACATTTATACACCACAACACCAACACACAATCACCAATATACATACAGATGTTAAAGTTAAAGTCTGTCCCGAGCCATAAGGCTCATCAGGCCGGTGCTTATCCGGTTTCTGTGGCGTTAAGCGATGAGAGTCATAGACTCCCCCTGGATAGGACGCCAGTCTATCGCAGGATTAACCCCAACACAAGGTTGGTACCCCTTTTACACCTGGGTGGGGTGAGAAAATAGCCGTAAAGTGCCTTTTCCAAGGGCACAACGCCATAGCGGAATAGCTGGGATCGAACCCGCAACCTTTAGATTACGAGTACAACGCCCTAACCACTAGGCCACAGCGGCGGCTTACATACAGATGTACATGATATGTAAAGTCACTAATTTGTAGACACAAACACACAATCCCCAATATACACACAGATGTAGGTGGTATGTAATGTCACTAATGTGTCACACAGGAATACACCATAACAAAATCCCCAATATACACACACGTGATATGTAATGTTGTTATTGTGTCACACAGGAGTACACCATAACGAAATCCCCAATATACACACACGTGATATGTAATGTCACTAATGTGTCCCACAATCCCCAATATACACACAAGTGATATGTAATGTTGTTATTGTGTCACACAGGAGTACACCATAACGAAATCCCCAATATACACACACGTGATATGTAATGTCACTAATGTGTCCCACAATCCCCAATATACACACAAGTGATATGTAATGTTGTTATTGTGTCACACAGGGTACACCATAACGAAATCCCCAATATACACACAGGTGATATGTAATGTTGTTATTGTGTCACACAGGAGTACACCATAACGAAATCCCAACGGACAAACTGGGGTATGAGCATCAAGGGAGGGGCACGCAATCCCGGGGACACCCCTGTGGATCCCAGTGACGAAGGGATCTTCATCTCCAGAGTGAGGCGTTCTTTTTGTTTTGTTTCGTTTTATTTTATTTTATTTTATTCTATTTTATTTTTATTTCTTTTTTATTTTATTTGATTTCATTGAAAATTTTAATAAATTAAAAAAAAAAATTTTGGGTTTTATTTTATCTTATTTCATTTTATTTTTATTCGTTTTATATCATTTTATTTTATTTCATTCTATTTTATTTTGTATTTTATTTCATTTTATTTTATTTTATTTTATTTTATTTTATTTTATTTTATTTCATTTTATTTTATTCTTTTATTTTATTTCATTCTATTTTTCTTGTATTTCATTTATTTTTTTGTATTTCATTTTATCTTATTTCATTTCATTTCATTTTATTTTATTTTATTTCATTTTATTTTATTTCTTTTCATTTTATTTTATTTTATTTCATTTGATTTTATTTTGTTTTCTTTTATTTTTAATTAAATTTTTTAAATTTCATTTTATTCTATTTCGTTTTTATTTCATTTGATTTCATTTGATTTCATTTCATTTCATTTTATTTCATTATATTTTATTTTTGTTCTATTTTATTTCATTTTATTTTATTTAGTTTTATTTCTTTTTATTTCATTTCATTTTGTCTTATTTCATTTAATTTGATTTCATTTTATTTTATTCTATTTTAATTCATTTTATTTTTTTTTATCTTACTTCACTTCAACCCTCTTGCAATGGGATTCTCTGAACACAAACTGCCCTAGATTTTGCATTTCGTCATGAAACCAGGTCAGGCACACTACATGCTCGCTCGCCTTTTCCTCTTTCTAAGTACATACCAGCAGCTATAATTACTTCCAGACTCTCAGCAGGATTTGTACCCCTGGCCTGATAGAGGTTTGACATCTGGTAGCAATTAGTGATGGTCTGTGTGATGGAAATCTACTGTGTGTAAATCCTGGCAAATCCTGGTTCGGGACTAAGAGGGTTAACACCCAGACCAAAACTCATGGTCTAATGGATAGGGGAAAAGTATGAACCCAAAACGGGGAATGATGTTGAATGTCTTCAGAGGGTGAATGGAATGATTTGATATTGAATGTTTTCATAGAGTGAATTGAATGCTTTGATGTTGAATTGAATGATTTGATGTTGAATTGAATGGTTTGATGTTGAATTGAATGGTTTGAATTGAATGGTTTGATGTTGAATTGAATGGTTTGAATTGAATGGTTTGATGTTGAATGAATGTTTGATGTTGAATTGAATGGTTTGGATTGAATGGTTTGATGTTGAATTGATTGGTTTGATGTTGAATTGAATGATTTGATGTTGAATTGAATGATTTGATGTTGAATGGTTTGATGTTGAATTGAATGATTTGTTTGAATGGTTTGATGTTAAATTGAATGGTTGATGTTGAATTGAATGATTTGATGTTGAATTGAATGGTTTGATGTTGAATTGAATGATTTGATATTGAATGTTTTCATAGAGTGAATTGAATGCTTTGATGTTGAATTGAATGGTTTGATGTTGAATGAATGGTTTGATGTTGAATTGAATGATTTGATGTTGAATTGAATGGTTTGATGTGATTTGAATGAATTGATGTTGATGTTGATGTGTTCAGATCAACGAAGATGGAGCAGTAGCTAGGGATGGACGGCTGAAAGCTGGTCTTCGCATCTTGGAGGTAGGTCTGGTTTTTTGTTTTGTTGTTTTGTTGTTGTTGTGTGTGGTGTGAGTGATGTGAGTGAGTGAGTGAGTGTGTGTGTGTGTGTGTGTGTGTGTGTGTGTGTGTGTGTGTGTGTGTGTGTGTGTGTGTGTGTTGTGTGTGTGTGTGTGTGTGTCAGTGAGTGAGTGAGTGAGTGAGTGAGTGCGTGTGCATGCATGCGCCTAACTTGAACCTAACCTTGAACCCTTCAGTCTAACCTTGAACCTTGAACCCAACCTTGAACCCTTAAGCCAACCTTGAACCCTTTTGCCCAACCTTGAACTCTTCAGTCTAACCTCGAACCCAACCTGAACCCATGAACCCAACCTTGAACCCTTGAACCCAACCTTGAACCCTTCAGCCCAACCTTGAACTCCTTCAGCCTAACCTTGATGACAGCAATCATCCTGATCTCTTCTCCTCTGCTCCTGTTGGGGGGACGGACAGCCTAGTGGTCAGAACATTGCGCTGGCAATTTGACAACCCAGGTTCGAGTCCGGTCGAGGAGATTTTTCTCCTGGAGTTAACATCAGTGCTGACTCCACTCTCCCCAAAAGTCCTTCGGATGAGACTGTAAACCGAGGCCCCGTGTGTGAATGCATGCAGAAGATCTTGCGAACATGTTAAATCCTGTTCTGCTTTTCATAAGAGTAGGCCATTGTGTGCTGGTGGGAACAGATGACATTTACAAAACTGCATACACATGGGTATTCGGTATCACTGTATGTGAAGGAACGTAAAATTGAATGAATACACACGGGGACTGGATGTAAAAAAAAGCACAAGAGTTTCTTATTCCATTATCAATATAAAAGAATCAGTCAATCAATCAATCTCCGCCTGCTGTGCTTTACACAGGTGAACGGTCAGAGTTTGCTGGGGGCCAATCACCAGGAGGCAGTGAGAGCTCTGCGCAGCGTCAGTGACCGCATGGTCATCCTGGTGTGTGACGCCGCCCCCAACACCCCCCCCTCCACCCTCACCCCAACCACACCCCCCGTGCTGTCGTCGTCCGGGCTTTCGTCGTCCTCTGCTGCCAGCCCTGAGGGGATCGTGTCGTCGTCGTCATCGTCGTTGCATCATCACGGGTCGGTGTCGAGCATCGATAAGGACGACGATGAGGCCAGGCTTTTGAGAGAGGTCGGTGATCTTTTTTTTTTGTGTGTGTGTGTGTGTTTTTTTGTTTGTTGTTGTTTGTTTTTTTGGATTTTTTTTGGGTTGTTTTTGGTTTAGTTTTTTTGGTTTTTTTTGGTTTGGACTAGGGGTTTTTTTATGTACTGGTTTGGTCATGGTTTTGAGTTTGGCTTTGAGAGGGTTTTGGGATATTTTTTTTGTATTTGGGTTTATTTGGGGTTTTTTTTGTTGTTTTGGGGGAAGTTTGGACTTGGTTTTAAAATTATTTTTTAAATTTTTTTTTATTATACTTGGTTTTGTCATGGTTTGAGTTTGAGGGTTTGGGATTTTTTTTTTTTTATGTTTGGTTGTTGTTTTTTTTTGATAGGGGGGGGTGTGTTTGACTAATAAAGTAATTATTTAATGGTGAGGGTTTGTGTGATGGGATATTGTGGTTTTGTTTAACTGAAAAAAAAACCTGTTTGACTGACTGGTGTATGGTTGGGTTGTGGTTTGCTCTGGGTGTGAGTGTTGCACGTGGGGTTTGACGGTTCTGCTTGCACCTGATTAACATACTGGGACAGGAGGGGGGTCTGTAGGATGTAATGCAGAATTTGATTGGTTGAGTGGATTTCGTTCTGTAGGATGTAATGCAGAATTTGATTGGTTGAGTGGATTCGTTTCGTAAGATATGTGTGATTTGATTGGTTAAGTTAATTATTTGGGGTGGGGGTGGGGTTTGATTTTTGTGTTTATAATTCATTGTTTGACATTGACCTAAGGGTAGACACGGATCCAAAAGTGTCCAAAATCATGGTTTTTTTTAGAATAAAAAATTGCTGGATACATTTATGGAGCTCTCCCTGTGTGAATTTAAAGAATTCAGGTTGTAAAACATGTCTGTAGAAACAGGCTACTTCTACTTGTTATAGAAAAAAAGGTTTAGGAGTGTTAAGCATTAGTTTTGGGCAGCCATATTGGATTGTTTCCATGGCAACAGTGCAGAAAACTGAGTAGTTCTGTGATTTTTAAGCTATACAAGTGATGCCCTTTCAATATATGGCATAAGTTACAGAAGTTTGTTTAAAAAAAAAAAAGTTCAAATGGTTTGTAAACATGAATGAACTAGAGGGTGCTGATATCCTTACCAAGCTAACGGCATGATGTGGTGTGGTGTGGTGTGTGACAGCTGTGTAACAGTTTTACCTCACTTACTTGCATGGGGGATGGGATAGCCTAGTGGTTAGAACATTGGGCTTGCAATCTGACAACCTGGGTTTGAGTCCTGTTGAAGGGTTGTTTTTTCACCTGGGATCAACATCAGTGCTGACTCCACTCTCCAAGAGTCTTTCAAATGAGACTATAAACCGAGGTCCCATGTGTGAACGCACGCAGAACATCTTGCGCACATGTTAAATCCTGATCCGCTTTTCGTAAGGTAGGCCATCATGTGTGCCGGTGGGAACAGATCACGAGCACATACTCTAACCACTAGGCTATGTATCCCCCCTCTTCCAGTGACATGACTATGATATGCTATGGGAGTTTTAAAAAAAAAAATTGTATTATATTTTTTTCTTTTTTTTTATAAATTTATTTTTTGTATTAATTTTTTTTATGCTATGGCAGTTAGAAAGAGTTATGCCGTTATGTGCATGGGGAAGAATTGGGACGGTGTGTGGTTGTTATGTGGGACAGGAACGGGACATGATCGCTGAGGCAGAGAAATGGGAAAAGGACGAATTGAACCATATGGTAGGCCGTGCTGTCTTCACTTGCTTACTTACTTTGTTAGCTACTTAGTTATGTTCAATGTCTTTTTTTTTTTTTCAAAACCATTTTTCACTTGATTTACCTAGTTATTTACTTTGTCAGTTACTTAGTTATGTTCAATGTCTTTTTTCTTTTTTAAAACCATTTTTATTCAGTTTTATCATGTTGTACATTGTTGTATATCACGAAATGCGGTTTTTCACATACATACATATAAAAAAAGCAAGCAAAATATTCACACAAAGGATAATGAAATATGATAAAGTATAAGAGAAATTAGGTAAAACAGAAGAAGTGGAAAAAACATACACACACACATACTCACACAAATATGTTAAAGTTAGAGCAAGAAGGAAGATGAGATAGCTAGATGGAGAAACAAACAGATAGACAGAAGACACAGACAAACAGTTGTTGGATGTCTTCTCTTCTCTTCAAATTTCTTTTTCTTGATGTTTGAGATCATTTTGTGTTGATTTCTTGTGTGTTGGGTTTGGGTTTTTTTGGGTTTTTTTGCATGTTCACAGATTTTTAATCTCTCTCTTATATATTATATATATATATATATATATATATATATATATATATATATATATATATAAATAAATATAAAATAAAAGTAATAATACATACTAATACATACATACACACACACACACACACACACACACACACACACACACACACACACACACACACACACACACACACACACACACACACACACACACACACACACACACACACACACACATATATAATGTGTTTTTACTCTCCTTCACGTGTTTATTTTGTAATAATATCATTTAATTCTGTTTTTAGTGTAGTTTATTTATTGCTTGTTTTTATGAAAATTGGAAGACATGGTGAGAAAGATAGATAGATAGATAGATAAGATAGATGAGAAGAAGAGAGAGAGAAGAGAGAGAGGAGTGCGTGCGTGCGTGCGTGTGTGTGACAAAGACTTTGTTCTCAAGAATGAAAAATTAAGTTTCGTACATGTATGCATACACGTATATTACTCACAAGTGTGGAAAGCATTTTCAGGAGTGTGTGTGTGTTGTTGGCCTTGATTCAGGAGCAGATTCGCCAGCAGCGAGAGCAGACGGCGCTGACGACTGAGCAGTGACACGGCCAGAGAGGCCGCACGCCAGGCCGCCATCTTGAAACAGGAACAGGCCTTCATCAGGGGCCACGACTCTGCCCTCCCTCCACATGTCAGTAGCTGTACTGTGCGTGCGTGTGTGTGTGTTTGTGTGTGTGAGTGTACATTCGAATTTGTTAAAACTGTAAATGGTTGTTGATTGCTTGTGTGTTGTGTAGGTCGAATGCAAGTGCTTTGATTTGTTTTTACAAGGTATAGCGCTATACAAATTTCATGATTATTATTATTATTATTATTATTATTATTATTATTATTATTATTATTATTTTGTACCACTTTATGTCACGGCAGATTTCTCTGCTGCATGAAATTCGGGCTGCTCTCTCTCTCTCCCTGGGGAGAGCGTGTCGCCACAAGTGCAGCGCTTACCCATTATTTCTTTTTCTTTTTCCTGTCTGCAATTGTATTTGTTTCCCTATCAGACTGGCTTTTTTCTACAGAATTTTGCCAGGGTCAACCCCCTTGTAGCTGTGGGTTCTTTTACGTGCGCTAAAAGTGAGTCAGGGAGTGGGAGGGATAGCCTAATGGTCAGAACATTGCGCTGGCAATTTGACGACCCGAGTTCGATTCCTGTTCAAGGGGGATTTTCCCCCTGGAGTTAACATCAGTGCTGACTCCACTCTCCCCAGAAGTCTTTCGGATGAGACTGTAAACCAAGACCCTGTGTGCGAATGCACGTAGAACATCTTGCGCACACGTTAATTCCTGTTCCGCTTTTAGTAAGAGTAGGCCATTGTGTGCTGGTGGGAACAGATGACAATATTTACATAACTGCATACACATGGGGACTGGATGAAAAAAAGCACATGAGTGCTTATTCTATTATTCTTGATATAAAAGAATAAAATAAAATAAAGTAGTAGTAGTAGGCCTCCGTCAGTCGGTGTCGACTATGGAATTTGCGCCAGAAGAAAGGTCATTTGTTCAGCGACAATGCCGGCTGTGGCTGGTCAGTCCAATGTGGGAGTGGCAGTCTCTGTCACATCTGATGCAGATGTGGCCTGTTGAGGTGGCTGGAGTACATGCCTTCCACTTGGCTCTCTTTTTGCTTTCTCTTTTCGTGGGTGGGATAGGTAAAAGGTAAAGGTGTCCCGTAACCTGTGTGGTCATAGAGGAGCGAGGCGTCAGAGACCTCAGCTTCTCTAGGGGCCAGCATGTTGAGGGTGGTACCCATCTCCTCTCCCTCGCTGCTTTACCTTCCCTGACCCTAAAAGAGGGCAGGTACCCATTTACAGCTGGGTGAACTGGGGGATTGTACTAAAGCCAAGGCGTGCAAACGGTCATCCATCTTATTGGTTACCCCGCTCGATGCTGCTTAACCTAAGCTTGGGGAAAGCGAGTGTTCTGATTACTGAGCTATCCCATCTCTTAGTCAAAATCAGATTTTGTTCAAATCCATCAACGACGATAAATCTTGATCTAGTTTATATGAGATGAGGAGAAAGAAGGTGGCAGGATGGTTAAGACATTCTCCAGCCTACCAAGTAAACCATGGGGTTCTGGGTTCGATTCCCAGTCTCCTCCTTACTTCCCAGCTTGCTGAAAAAAAATGTAACTGAGCTTGCTGTAACCACTTGTGTGTGTGTGTGTGTGTGTGTGTGTGTGTGTGTGTGTGTGTGTGTGTGTGTGTGTGTGTGGCGTGGTGCGTGTTGCGGTGTTGCGTGCGTGTGTGTGTGTGTGTCTCTGTGTCTGTGTCTGTGTGTGTGTGTGCATGTGTGTGTGCGTGTGTGTGTGTCTGTGTGTGTGTGTGTCTGTGTCAGTGTGTTTGTCTGTGTCTGTGTTTGTCTCTGTGTGTATGTGTTTGTGCCTGTCTTTGTGTGTGTGTGTGTGTTTGTGTGTGTGTGTTTATTTTACTTTTTATTTAAAATTTTTTTAATTCTTTTATATCAAGAATAATGAAATATGTGTGTGTGTGTGTGTACGTTCATGCGTGCATATGTGTGTGTCTGTGTGTGTGCGTGTGTGCATGTGTGCGTGTGTGTGTGTGTGTATTTCTGTCTCTGTATGTCTGTGTGCGGTGTGTGTCTGTGTGTCTGTCTTTGTGTGCATGCATGCATGTGCGTGTGTGCAGAGTGCAGCAGTGTCTGTGATGAACAACAGTCAGGGGGCAGGTGACAGGATTGTGCCTGACCCTGTGAAGCCTTCCAGTCCTGGGGTGAGTTCCTTGTATTGTTTGTTAGGAGAGAGGGAGGGAGGGAGGGAGGGAGGAGAGAGAGAGAGAGAGAGAGAGAGAGAGAGAGAGAGGAGAGAGAGAGAGAGAGAGAGAGAGAGAGAGATGGCAGGTGACAGGATTCTGCCTGACCCTGTCAAGCCTTCCAGTCCTGGGGTGAGGTCCTTGTATTGTCTGTGTTAGAGAGAGGAGGGAGAGACAGACAGACAGACAGACAGACAGAGCAGGGAGGGGGGGGGGAGAGAGAGAGAGAGAGAGTTGGCAGGTGACAGAGAGAGAGAGACAGACAGACAGAAGACGAGACAGACAGAGAAGCAGAAGGAGAGAGGAAGAAGACAGAAGGAGAGAGCAGACGAAGGAGGGAGGGAGGGAGGGAGGAGGAGGGAGGGAGAGAGAGAGAAGAGAGAGAGAGAGAGAGAGGAGAGAGACAGAAGAAGAGAGAGAGAGAGAGAGAGAGAGAGAGAGAGAGGAGAGAGAGAGAGAGAGACAGAGGAGTTGGCAGAGTGGTGACAGGGAGAGAGAGGCATGGGCAGGTAGAGAGAGGTGTGGGGGTGGGGGAGAGGGAGGAGAGGAGAGAGAGGGAGAGGAGTGGAGTGAGAGGGGCAGGAGAGATGAGAGAAGAGGGGGCGGGGAGATGGAGAGGAGGGGGGAAGGAAGATGGGTGGTAAGAGGGAAGAGAGAGACAGCGCAGAAGATGAGAGAGGAGACAGACAGAGACAGAGAGAGAGGGGGAGAGAGATTCACACAGTTGAAGAGATGTAATGTGGTGTTGATGTGCATTCAGAGTGATGTGTGTGTGTGTATGTGTGTGTGTGTGTAGTGTGTGTGCTGTGTGTGTGGTGTGTGCGTGTGTCTCGTGCGCGTCGTGCGTATCGCCCGCGCCCGCCGAGTGCCTTGTGGTTGCAATCACACATTTTTGGTACGTGTATATATTGCGTGTGCAAGCAAGACCTGTCATTACACCTGAACTCGAATTTTTCATCCACAGAATTTTTGTATTTTCTCTCAGGTGGCAGCTCACACTGACACACCCACCCCCCAAAACTTCCCCACCCCCCCCCTCTTTTTTTAAAAAACTACCCCTCCCTTTTAGCTTTCCTCTTCGCCTTCAGTTCGTCAAACTGCCCAGGTTATTATGAAAACGGTGACAAAACAAACAAAAATATATACACTAAAAACGAAAACCTCATATAACACTAAACCTAATAAATCATGTAACAACCCCCCCCTCAACAAAAAAAAATCTTGTACACTTTTACATCACTAATAGATCCTAGTGGCTGCCGTTTAAAAAACAACACACAAAAAACGCTTTTTCTTTGTTAGTGATTAGAAAATAACTGACTGAAAGAATTAACAGAATGACCCCCTTTGTTCCCTCTTTTTTTTTTTCTTTTTTTTTCCTTCTTTTTTTTCGTTCGGTTCCTCTCTCGTCGTTCTCTTGATCTCATTCGTTTTGACGCCAGGCTTTCATTTTGTGATTGTTTGCCTCTTAACACCTGCAAGTGGTTTGTTTCTCTCGTTATGAATGCTGTTATTATTGTTGTTGTTTGGAATGTTCTTGATTAACAGCTGTGGTCGTTGTTGTTGTTGTTGTTGGGATGTGATAGCTCAGTACTGCAGTTTGTTATCATTGTTGTTGTTGGACATTGAGGGGTGGTTGTTTTTTTTTGGTTGTATTGTGTGTTGGGTTGGTTTTGGGGTTTGTTTGGTTTTTAGTTGTTTGTGTGTAGGTTTGTTTGTCTTGTTTATCTATTAGACTGGTGGATGTTTTGTGTATTGATAACATGTTGGTAACTTTTGTGTTTTTAGTATTTTGTTTGTTATTTACGAGTCGATAAATCTTCTTTCGTCTTCGTTTTTTGTTTTGTTTTTTGGTCTTTTGTTTCCTTTCCTTTTTCTTTCTTTTCTTTCTTTCTTTCTTTCTTTCTGCCTTTATGTGTTTTTTTTGTTCAGTACTTCTATCGTTCTTTCTACCTGGCCGTATATTTCATGGATATATTTCGTCTTCCCTTGACTCACAAGTTGTTTATTTCACTCTGTGCTCATAAAAGGTAGACTGCTCTCAGGTAGCTGTGTACTGACAATTTCTGCGTATCTCCTAGCGCTGTTTCACGTTTCAGGCACCATGCACCAGTGGGTTAAAGCCATTTTTGGACTGTCTTCTGTTTTTTGGAAGAAAAATATTGAAGATAGGTAGTACTGAAGCATTGTTTAAATATTTTTATTCACATGATGTCGCTGTATTTTTTAACAATGCTCTTTTTTCTTCCAATATACCAGTTGGTGAAAGCGATTTTTGGACTGTCTTCTGTTTTTTGGAAGAAAAATATTGAAGATAGGTAGCACTGAAGCATTGTTTGATTAAAGCATTTTTAGTGACATGAT
Source organism: Stramonita haemastoma (assembly GCA_030674155.1). Classification (NCBI taxonomy): domain Eukaryota; kingdom Metazoa; phylum Mollusca; class Gastropoda; order Neogastropoda; family Muricidae; genus Stramonita; species Stramonita haemastoma. The sequence goes on along the minus strand of CM060350.1, from coordinate 22,192,361 downwards.
GTCGCTGTATTTTTGGTTGACAGTGCTTTTTTTTTTCTTCTTCCCAAATGTTTGTGTAAAGACAGATCAAATTGACACTCTCTGGAATTAAAGTGTTTCGGTGGATATTAAATCTATACAAAAAATATAAAAAACCCCAAAGATGCAATATCTCCATGTTTTCAGTGGAGAAGGTGCTCTTTTTTTTCTCTCCTCATGTTGGCACAACTGGATTGTGTGAGGGCCGTAAGTTTGTTGTTTTTTAACGAAAAGTTCAAACGAGTACTTCTGAAAATTTATTTTTCTTCAAAGGTTAAAAACAATGGATTTGTTTTAAGTTGAAATGAGGATTCATGAAAAGTTTCTCTTCTTGAAAAGTAAGGATTTTTGACTGACTATTAAAAAAATAAAACAACTTGTCAAAGATATTGTATTTGATTCTTGTTAAAAATGAGCTCAATATTTGGTTCTGTATTCTTTTGCTATTATATTCCTTTTTCTTCATTCTGTGTAGTATTATTTATTCTGTATCGACGTGTTGTATCCTAATCGAGGATTGAGTGCTCATGTGTATGCAGTCTGTGATTAGCTGTGCTTGATCAGATGAAATCAGATTTTTAAGGATGTATACATAATCCAGTGTCACAGTAATCGTGTTAGAAAGTGAATTGTTTGTTTAGTTTTTCAAGGCTTGGAACTGGCAGTGTGTACTGTGATATTACCAGTGCAGGATGTGATGTTTCCGCAGATGCGGGATTTTGTTGTTTGGTTTTGTTGTGGTTTTTTTTTGTTATCAGTTACAGCTTTGAGGTTTGTCAGTGGTGAAAGTCTGATATATATATATATATATAGCTCAGTGGTCAGAGCACTTGCTTTCCCCCAAGTCAAGTTAAGCAGGGTCGAGGGTGGTTACCAGTTGGATGGGTGACGTTTGCGCGCCTTGGCTTCAGTACAGTTCCTCCAGTTCACCAGCTGTCAATGGGTACCTGCCCTCTTTAGGCTCAGGGAAGGTAAAGCAGCGAGGGAGAGGAGATGGGCGCCGCCCTCAATATGCTGGCCCCTAGAGAAGCTGAGGTCTCTGATGCCTGGCTCCCCTACGACCATACAGGTTATGGGACACCTTTAATTTTCTTTGCATAATTTTGGGTTTTTTTAATTTTTTGGTCCAGTTTGCTGCAATAGGAACAGAAGAAAAATAATGCGATGCTTCTGTCATGAAATTGAGGACTATGTTAGACTTTTTGCTTAATGAAATGTTGTGTGTGTATATGCAGGTTGGGTAGTAAATGGCATGATATTTCTGAGCTCAGAGTAAAGCTTCCGTCCTGTGATCGTCATAGACTGGTATTGGAGTGAGATGGCGTTTTGTGTGTGTGTGTGTTTGTGTGTGTGTGTTTGTGTGTGTGAGTGTGTCTGTGTGTGTGTGTGCGTGATGGTGGATTAGTGTGTGTAGGTCTACTGGACATACATATATACATAGATACATACATACATACATAAGATACATACAATACATAACATTACATACATACATACATACATCAACATACTACAACATCACATACATACCACACACACACTCACACTCACACCACACACACATCACACATCACACACTACACACACACCACACACACCACCACACACACACACACCACACCACACACACACACACACCACACACACACACACACCACACCACACCACACCACACCACACACACACACACACACCACACCACACCACACAACAACCACAACCAACACACCACACACACAACACACACACCACACACAACACACAATACACAAACAAACATCACACACACACACACACACACCCCACCACACACTACTCACACCCTCCACACACACACGACACAACAACACCAACACACACAACAACACAACACTACACACAACACACACCACCCCAACAACAACACACACACACACCACACCACACAACAACACACACACAACACCACAACCTACAACACACAACACCACCACCACACCACACCACCACCACACCACACACACAACACACACCACACACACACACACACACACACACACTGTCTTGTTTGTAATCTGCAGTCATTTTGTTGTTGTTGGTTTTTTATTATTTTTTTGGGGAGTGGGGTTCTGGGGGGGGTGGTGGTTCGGAGATGAAGAGGGGATGGGGGCTGTGTGTGTATGTATTTTTTGTTTTGTTTTGTTTGTGTTTGTGTTTTTTAATCTGAACACTGCCCATCAGGGTGTGTGTCTATCAAACAATGACTGGAATTTGCAGCGTGAAGGCTCTTGGGTTTTTTTTGTGGCTGATTTTTTTTTTTTTTTGCAAGCAAAAGTTTTTTTCGTAATCACCAAAGCGATTGATTCTGATGGTCATGTCTGTAAATACTTGCTGAATGGCGTGGAAAATAATGGTGTGTGTGTGTCTGTGTGTACATTCGACTTTGTTAAAACTATCAATTGTTATTGTTTGCGTGTGGGTTTTATAGGTCGAAGGCAAAGCGCTTTGATTGGTTATTGCAAGATATAGCGCTATATAAATTCCATGTATATTTTATTATTATTACTCCAACGGTGTATAGGTTTTTTTGTTTTTCTTCTTTATATCATGTATAAATAAGAAGTCAAAGAGGAAAAAAAAACAACTGACTGAAGATAAACCGCTTTTGAAAGTAAAGTGTTTTGCTGTATGGTTTTAGTATATAGGTATTTTGGAGTGTGATTGGCGTGAAGAAACAAAGAAAAAAAAAAGAAACCCACCACCAATGTATTGACTAGCAGTGTATTGTTAATAAAGGTTGATTGTAGAGCTTCTCTTCATGTAGACTGACTGACTGCCTGCCCTGCACAGAGAGAGAGAGAGAGAGGAGAGGGAGAGAGAGAGGGAGGGAGAGGAGGAGAGGAGAGAGGGAGGGAGGGAGAGGGAAAGGAGAGGAGGGGGAGAGAGAGGGAGGGGGAGGAGAGAGAGAGAGGAGGGGGAGGGAGAGAGGGAGAGAGGAGGGGGGAGAGGGGGAGGAGGAGGGGGAGGGGAGAGAGAGGAGGGGGGGAGGAGAGAGAGAGGAGGGAGGGGGGGAGGTGAGGGAGGAGGAGGGAGAGAGGAAAGAGAGAGAGGGGGGGAGGAGAGAAGAGAGAGGAGGAGAGAGAGAAGAGAGAGAGAGAAAGGAAGAGAGGAGGAGAGAGAGAGAGGAGGAGAGATTATGTAAAATATTCCGTTTTTAGACAAACGGGGCAAACGTGTGTGCACACTGCGTTTAGTTGTGCGTGAATTTTTTTTTTTTTTTACAATTGCACGGCAAGTGTCTGCAGGTGCAATAAAGTGTCGTAGTGTGGTTTTTATACCCTGTTTCAATCTGTATATAGTTGCACAGTTTTATTCTGAGGTTTGAAATGTGACAAGGTGACAGCCCCTGATATGGCCTGTGTGGTCGGCAGGGCTGTGATATAAACGACATGATTGGATTGGAAGTGTGGTGTGTGTTTTGCACTCTTGCATACATGATAATCACCCCCCACCCCCCCCCCTTTTTTTTCTTTAAAATGTTTTTTCAATTTCTTTTAAAAGAAAATTGATAGTTGAAGAAAATTGGAATATTGAGAGTTGGTGAGAAAATTGGAATATTGAGAGTCTTCTCAAAATTGGAATATTGAGAGTTTTCTCAAAATTGGCATATTGAGAGTAGATGGGAAAAGAGAACTGGAATATGGAGAGTAGATGGGAACAGAACACTGGAATATGAGTAGATGGGAACAGAAACTGGAATATGGAGAGTAGATGGGAAAAGAACACTGGAATATGGAGAGTAGATGGGAACAGAACACTGGAATATGGAGAGTAGATGGGAACAGAACACTGGAATATTGAGAGTAGATGGGAACAGAACACTGGAATATGGAGAGTAGATGGGAACAGAACACTGGAATATGGAGAGTAATGGGAAACAGAACACTGGAATATTGAGAGTAGATGGGAACAGAACACTGGAATATGGAGAGTAGATGGGAAAGAACACTGGAATATTGAGAGTAAGTGAGAAAGAGAACTGGAATATTGAGAGTAGATGGGAACAGAACACTGGAATATTGAGAGTAGATGGGAACAAACACTGGAATATTGAGAGTAGATGGGAACAGAACACTGGAATATTGAGAGTAGATGGGAACAGAACACTGGAATATTGAGAGTAGACTGGAACAGAACACTGGAATATTGAGAGTAGATGGAACAGAACACTGGAATATTGAGAGTAGTGGGAACAGAACACTGGGATATTGAGGTAGATGGGAACAGAACACCTCTTTTGAAACTGTGACTACTGACAGGTGCACCGTGTGGATTGAAAATGGTGAGAAAGGAACAATTCAACAGCAGTAAGCAACAACGCATAACTTAAAAAATATCAATAAATAACAACAACAAACAAACATGAGAAGTGGACAACAACAACAATAATAATTATGAGTACTTAGTGGAAGTGTTCATTGTCAACAACCTCCTTCTGATGTTTTCGTCCCTCTCTATTTTTTTCTTTTCTTTTCTTTCTTTTGATATATTTTTTCCCATGTCTTTGGGCTTTCTCTTTCTGTGCAATTTTAATTAATCCTTCACAGAAAAATATAATTGGGAGGGGGAACGCCCCCCCCCCCCTCAACAAAGTTGGAAGAGAATTTTCCTGCCAAAATCTGATGTAGTTTGTGACAGTTGTGAATGAGTTAATCTTTGATCTCTACAGCCTGTCTGTTTTGTTCGTCTGTGTGTTTGTATGTCTGTCTATGTGTCTGTCTATGTGTCTATATATCTGTGTCTCAGTCTGTCTATGTGTCTATGTCTGTCTATGTGTCTGTCTGTCTCTGTCTATAATATATATCTGTGTCTATTAGTCTATTGTCTTGTCTTTGTCTATGTGTCTAGACATATCTGTGTATCTGTTTCTGTGTGTCTGCTCGTCTTGTCTGCTTGCTGTATATGCTCACCGGTACATAAGACGTGGCGTCTGTCTCTCTATCTATCCATCTCTCTCTCTCTCTCTCTCTCTCTCTCTCTCTCTCTCTCTCTCTCTCTCTCTCTCTCTCTCTCTCTCTCTCTCTCTCTCTCTCTCTCTCTTCTTCTATCTTCTATTTTATCTATCTATCTATCTATCTTCTTCTTCTCTTCTATCTATCTATCTATACTACATGTGGGAATGTATCATCACTCAGTGTTCTAAACCTGTGATCTCATCTGTCTTGTTCACTGCTGTCAGGGCTGTGTGTGCTGTCTTGGCCTGTGACTCTTTTCATTGCAGCGTAGCTTGCGTTTTGTTTCACTGGCGTGGTGTGCTGACTGAGCATGAGTGCATTGACTGCCATGTGTGGCGCGTCTCTGGGTTTTTGGTTTTTGTTGTTGTTGTTGTTGTTCGGTTGTTGTTTTTTTTGGGGTGCGTGCCCAAGAAAGGTTGAGATTGTGTTTGACATGCTGTGCTGTGTCTTACAGTTTGTTGTTGTTTTTTTTTTTTTTTTATACTGGTGTTGTTTTTTTTTCAGTATTAATGTGAACTGGTTTGGAGAGTTGATTTGTTTTTTGGTTTTTTTTTGGGGGGGTGGGTGGGAGCTTTCTAATGTACTACTAGGCTGAATGAATCGAGTTTTGGAGTGTTTGCAGTTCTGTTTTTTTGTTGTTTATGGAATTGCATTGCATCCAGTTTTAAGGTTATTTTTAAATATTTTTTTTATGGACATGCATGCAAATAAATCTTTAAAAATGAAAATTTGTGGTTCTGTGGATTTAGAACTAAGCAGTACATCACCAGGGTTTTAAATTAAGCAATTCAGCTTCTTCGCTTGCCAAAAAAAAAAGAAAAAAAAAAAGAAAGTTTATTATGTGCTGGAAACAAGCGTGCATGTATTCTTGTGATAAAAGACATGAGTTTGAGTGGTTTCTGTACAGATCTGCCAGACTTCTGTGGAATAGGTCAATGAAAAAGGAAAGGAGGGAGGGAAAAAAAGAAAATGAGAGAAGAAAGAATTGAGAAATACACAGACTTTATCTAAAAAGAGAGAAGAGAAAAGGACAGAAACAAAGAAATTCCAGAGGGCAAACAGAGAGAGCAGAAAAATTAAAGGAAGTTTGGGGGTGGGGAGGGTGGTGGTGGGAGCAAAACTCATCCCACAACAGAAATCATAACCCATAAACAACAAACACACACACAACCACACATATATCAATACAATAACACATAATATATATATATATATATATATATATATATATATATATATATATATATATATATAAATGCTTTAACTTAAGATTAAAAAGGAAAAAAAATAAGTAATCTGTATATATAAACGCTTTTACTTCAGATAAAAAAATTAACAAATAATTATATCGTATATATAAACACTTTAACTTCAGATAAAACAAAACCCAAAACCCCCCCAAAAACTTTTCAGTTTCCAAAAAAAATTGCATGAATCATGGAATGAAAGAATGACAGTGCTTGACTTGATCTTTTTGTCACCATATCTAACCTCTTCTTTTCTGCTCCTCATCCTCATGCTTCTCTCTCTCTCTCATCCTCATGTGTCTTGTTGCCTGCCTGTGCCTGTGCCTTGCCTTGCCTGTGCCTGTGCCTGCAACCTGCCTGCAACCTGCCTGACACGCCCACAGTCAGCCAGGCGAGGCCCCAAACCCCCCGTGCCCCCTAAACGAATCACCCTCAGCAAACCTGTGGTTCCTCCATCACACCAACAACATCAACAACAACAGCAGCCACCACCACCTCCACTGCCATCGCAGCCTCCTCCACCAGCGACAACGATGATGACGATGACGACGTCCGAGCTTGGGTCCTTGTCCACTCAGTACGAGATTCCCTCCCCTGTGGGGGACGGGATAACCTCCCCTGGTACCGACGGCGCGGAAATCGGCGCGGCTTCCGTCCGGGACGAAGATTGGCTTCACCAAGGTGAGGGTTTAAAAAAAAATTTTATTTAATTTTTTTTTTTTTTTTTAAAGGTGAGGAGGGTTTGAAGTTTTGTGTGTAAGTTTTGTTTGGGGGTTTTTGGTGGGGTGTGGTGGTGGGTAGGGATAGTGAGTTGTGTTTTGGGAGTGTTTTTGGGGGGGGGGTGGTGGTGGTGAGATAGGGGATAGAGATAGAGTGTTGTGTTGGGCAGGTGTCCATGTATGTGAGTGTGAGTGAGTGTAGTGAATGTAGTGTGTTTGTGTTGGAGGAGAGAGAGATGTGAGTGTGTGTGTGGAGATGTGAGATGTGTGATGTAGTGTGGGAGAGAGAGAGGAGAGGGGGAGAGAGAGAGAGAGAGAGAGAGAGAGAGAGAGAGAGAGAGAGAGAGAGAGAGAGGAGAGAGAGAGAGAGGAGTATGTATCAAAAATGAGAGAGTAAAAAAATATGTGTGTGTAAGTATGGTTATGTGTGAGTTATTATTCTTTTATTTCGAGGATAATGAAATAAGCACTCATGTGCTTTTTTTTTTTGTTTTTAAAATTTATTTTACATCCAGTCCTTGTATGTAAACAGTTTTGTAAATTTTGTCATCCATTCCCATCCGATGAGAGAGTGAATAAGTATGTTAGAGAATGAATGTGAAAATAGGGTGGATCAATGTATACGTATATTTTATGTTGGTCTAATGATTGACTATGTTGGTGCTTATGTATCTATATATAGGCTCTTGGCAAGAAATTGATACTGTTTTTATACTCGTTGATAAATTTCATGTTTTTGTTGTTCTTATTTTTATTGATATTTAGATATATTGTTTTTCTTCTTCTGTTTATTGTTATTTTGGGATGTATTGGTGTTTTTCTTCTGTTTATTGTTATTTTGATATATTTGTTGTTGTACTTCTTGTTGTTATTTTGGGATATATTTGTCATTTTTCTTCTGTGTTATTGTTATTTTGATATATTTGTTTTCTTTTGATTATTGTTATTTTGATATATTTGTATTTGTTGTTTTGGTTGTTGTTCCTCTTCTTACTATGGTTATTATTATTGTTGTTGTTGGTGTCAGCAGCAGACCACCGACGCCAACTGCTAATCTGGATCACCTGTCGTTTCGAGAGAAGATGAAATTCTTTGAGAAGGAGATCAAGGAGCACTCTGACGAACCGGTCGTCAAACCCCCAGGTAAGAACCACCCACACCTTTGCCCTATTTTGATTTATTTATTTAATTAATTAATTTATTTTATTCTTTTATTTCGAGGATAATGGAATAAGCACTCATGTGCTTTTTTTACATCCAGTCCCTGTGTGTATGCAGTTTTTCAATCTTGTCATCTGTTCCCAATGGCCTACTCTTACAAAAAGTGGAACAGGATTTAACGTGTGCGCAAGATGTTCTGCGTGTGTTCGCACACAGGGACTCGATTTAAAGTCTCATCTGAAGGACTTTTGGGGAGAGTGGAGCCGGCACTGATGTTAACTCCATGGGAAAAATAGGGGTTTTGTGTGTGTTTTTGTTGGTTTATTTTTTGGTGGGTTTTTTGGATGTTTTGTGTTTTTGGTTTTGTTCCTTGGCTAAAGCTCCAAGGTTTATTAACAATAGTGAGGTTTTTGCGTATGCACTCATTTTTGCCCACCAAGAGATGGAAACTTTCTTAGGGTGAGGAGGTGTGGTGACATATGTGCGTTTAAAAGAACGTAGGCAGATAAAGTGGTACAGAAACACATAACACATGCATACATGTGCAACCCCCCCCTCCGCACGCACGCACGCACGCACGCACGCACGCACGCACGCCGCACGCACGCCAGTGCCGACTCCACTCTCCCCTGAAAATCTTTCAGAGGAGACTATAAACTGAGGTCTTGTGTGCAAACGCTCACAGAAAATCTTGTGCACAAGTTAAAACCTGTTCCACTTTTTTGAAAAGGAAGCCATTATGTGCCGGTGGGAACGGATGACAAAATCTACAAAACTGCATACACACAGGGACTGGATGTAAAACATGAGTGCTTATTCCATTATCCTTGAACTAAAAGAAATAATCACACACACACGCATGCACGCACGCACGCACGCACCCCATTCCTTGATGAATCACATTTGACAGGGACTTACTTGTTAATCCTGTGTATTTTGTTTTGGGTTTTTTATATATATATATATATATTTTTTTTAATTGCATTTGATAGGGACTTACTTGTTAATTCTGTGTATTTTGTTTTTTGTTGTTGTTTTTGGTTGTTTTTTTTTAATCATATTTGATAGGGACTTATTTGTTAATCCTGTGTATTTTGTTTGTTTGTTTGTTTGTTTGGGGTTTTTTTTAGTTGTTTTTTGTTTTTTTTAAAAATCATATTTGATAGGGACTTACTTGTTAATCCTGTGTATTTTGTTTGTTTGTTTGTTGTTTTATTTTTTTTGGGGGGGGGGAGGGTTGCGGTTTTTGTTCACTGTATGAAGTTTGAGCCATTAAGCTGACCCCATACTCCCGCCTTGTTCCTGCAGCCAGACGGTTCAGCTATCTGGCCGAACACGAAATTGCCAAAATGAAGCAGGAAGAAGGTACCAGCATGCTCTCTGTGTCACACACAGATCCAGCCATAGGGCAAAGGCCGTGTTCCTCACCTTTGACCTCTCTGTGCATTTTTAGTGTGCTGGTCTATCACTATTTTCTGCTTTCGAATCATAAGAACAAGGTCGTTTTTAAGGAATCAGGGTTTGGTTTTATCTCATTTTATGTGTGATCGATGTGGGTTTTTTTTCCCCACAACGCGGTGGCCGTCCTGGGCTGACCCTTATGGTTGACCGGGGCGTCGATACAAGCAAGGATAGTAGTTGGTTTTATACCCCGTTTTAAACTGTATAGAGGTTGTACACTTTTAATACGAGTTTTAAAATTTATCGAGGTGACAGCTCCGATATGGCCTGTGTGGTCGGCGGGGCTATAAACAACATGATTGGATTGGATTGGATTAAAATCTCAACATTGAACATTTTACAAGATTGATTTCAGAGGAAAGGTGCTGCTGCTGCTGTTCTTTAGAATGGGAGAGAGATGTCGTTAGTTGTGTGTGTGTGTGAATAAACGCTACGCGATACTAAATGATGTATAAGCGAAAGAACAAATGCAGTGAAAGCAGAAAGAAATGCAACACCAGGTGTTTGTTAGGGGTTCAGTCCCTAAATCGAGTTCTTTCGCTGGGACTATAATATAATCTCAACATCATCAACTTGTTTTGGGAGTAGACAGATGTAGGTCAAATCAAAACTTACTTGAATCATTCCTCGAAGGTCAGTTACAACGTAGTTATCATAATTGACTGACGTTGAGATTTTAATCAGAAAATAGTGATAGATCGGCACGCTGAAATCCCCAGAGAGGTCAAAGGTGAGCAACGCGACCTTCGCTCAGATGATGCATGACTGTAGAAAATAGGATGTGGTGGGTTTCAGGCTGTTCAAAGAAAGAAGTGTGTGTTGGCTGTTCAAAGAAAGAAGTGTGTGTTGGCTGTTCAAAGAAAGAAGTGTGTGTTGGCTGTTCAAAGAAAGAAGTGTGTGTTGGCTGTTCAAACAAAGAAGTGTGTTTCAGCTGTACAAAGAAAGAAGTGTGTGTTCAGCTGTACAAAAAGAAGTGTGTGTTCAGCTGTACAAAGCCAAACCCTTTGTCTCTTCGTCTCTTTCTTTGTCTTTATTTTTTTGAAAATCTGCATTGCAGCATGCATACAACATTTTTTTCCACTCTGAACTTTTTGGTGTTTATTTTGTTTGGTGCAATGTTTATGATGTTGTTTATAGTGTGGTGACTGCAGCAAGAGTTTTGACATGATGAGGTGTAGTGTCAAGTGCAAAGGAATATCATCAGGAATATTCTCAGGAATATCATCAGGAATATCATCAGGAATATTATCAGGAATATCATCAGGAATATTATCTGGAATATTATAGGAATATTATCTGGAATATTGTCAGGAATATTTATCAGAATATCGTCAGGATATTGTCACGAATATTATCAGGAAATCTTCAGGAATATTTCAGGAATATATATGAATATTATCAGGAATATTATCTGGAATATCATCAGGAATATTATCAGGATTATTATCAGGAATAATATCTGGAATATTATCAGAATATCAGGAATATTATTATAAATATTATCAGGAATATTATTAGGAATATTATCAGGAACATTTTCAGGAATATTGTCAGGAATATCATCAGGAATATTATCAGGAATATCTTCAGGAATATTATTAGGAATATTATTAGGAATATCATCAGGAATATTATTAGGAATGTTATCAGGAATATCTTCAGGAATATTATCAGGAATATCTTTAGGAATATTATCAGGAATATTATTAGGAATATTATCAGGAATATCATCAGTAATATTATTAGGAATAATATCAGGAATATATTCAGGAATATTATCAGGAATATCATCAGGAATATCATCAGGAATATTCCTGTGTAACTCCATGGAATATCGCCATTGTGAAAAAGGGTGAAGAACAGAGTCATTCATCAGGTAGCATAAAGGCCATTAGTTAAAATGCAAAATCTGACTGTGGACAAAATCAAATTTGTAATACTTTTTTTCTCTATTGTACACCAGGTAAAGTAAAGGTTGTATAGACGAATCAGATTTGTTCAACTTTTTTTTTGTTTCCGTTCCTCAGCTAGAGCTCCAAGGTTCACCATTAGTGACACATCGTGTATAATCCTGCCTATCCCTTAACTAAAGGGTGACAGGTAATGAAAGATTTGAATTTGGTTATTTAAATAGCAACCAACCTATCCCCCCTTCCCCCTCCCACCAACTTTTGAACAAATTCAAGGCCACAAAGACAACGTCCATTCCTGAACTTTATCAGTATACGAACATCCAAAATACAAAACATGGACAGTGCAGGTGTCTTCAGAGCATAGCAGTGTGGAATATTCCAGAGATTTAGTGAAAATACAGATGTATCTCTCTTGAGACATCAAAAGAGCATACGCACGCACGCAGGCATGCACACACACACGCACAGACACTCACAGACACACTCACACGCACACACACGCACACACACACACACACACACACACATACACACACACACACATATTTTTATTTTTATTTTATTTTTTAGATGGCATGGCTTGATGAAAAAAAGCAATTGGACTGCTTACTCAATGTACCATCTGGAAATAAAAGTTTGACTTTGACTTTGACACACAGAGTAATGGATAGTATTTGTCATCTTTTAGTCCTTTTTGTTACCTACCCAGTAAATGTTGTCTTTTGTTGGGTTTTTTTATTATTATTATCATTTTTTTTATAAAGTTTATTATTGAAGCATGTTTTGTCTTGCTGTTGTTGGGATTCCTCTCTCATTATTCTTTCTTTCTTTATTCTTCTTTCTTTTATGGATGCTTAAAAAAAAAATCTTTTATTTTTAAAACAAAGTTTTCTCTTTTAATGCTTTTGTAATGTCCAGAAAAGGAATCCAGTTATCTGCTGAATTTGTTGGCAAAATGAGATCAATCAGCTTCCTTTATTTCCTGCGATTTGGAAAGTTGTGACTTTGTGGCATGTAATAAAGCTGGTTTCATCTGTACAACAAACAAAAACAGCAAAACATCAGGAACAACAACAACAACAAACCACCACCACCACCAACAACCAACACCACCTTAAATTTTAGGAGCGTGAACAAGGTTTGACAACAAACAAACCCAAAAAGTGCCTGTTTTCTGGTATGGTTTCTACTTTCAAAAAAGAAAGAAAAAAAATGTTAACTTTCATGAATTTGAAATCCTTTTTGAGGGTTTAAATCTCTTTGAAAATTTAAGAGAAATGACTTTTTGTGACTGGAAGCGTCTTGAAATAAAAACTGAAATCCCATAATACAATGAGGCCTTTTACCTGAATGTGATAGTGTTTTGGTGGAGTTCCTCATGTTTATCCCTGACCAGAACTTTGGCTTTTCAAGGTTTTTTTGTGGTACCTGGATGTTTTGTTTGTTTATGTCTTTTCTTGGCTGGTTTTCTGTGCTGCATTCTCTGTGTTTGTGAAGAACATGAGTGAAAGACAATGAGCTTTGACATTGTGATGGTATTGTCGAATCAGTTGTTGAAAGAATAAATGACGGTGAAGTTTGTGATGGTATTGGATTAGATGTTGATAGAATTTATGAATGGCTTAATGAACACAACATAAAACATTCCACTTTTCCATTTACATGAATACAAAAGTAAAAGGGGAACAGGATAGCCTAGTGGTCAGAACATTGCGCTCGCAATTAGACTACCCAAGTTTGATTCCCGTTCGAGGGGATTTTTCCCCTGGAGTTAACATCAGTGCTGACTCCACTCTCCCCTTAAGTCTTTCGGATGAGACTGTAATCCAAGGCCCTGTGTGCGAATGCACGCAGAACATCTTGCGCACATGTTAAATCCTGTTCCGCTTTTTGTAAGAATAGGCCATTGTGTGCCGGTGGGAACAGATGACAATATTTACAAAACTACATACACACGGGGACTGGATAAGCAAAAGCACACGAGTGCTTATTCCATTATCCTCGATATAAAAGAATAAAAAAAAATATATATATTTAAAAAGTGAGGTTTGTGATGGTATTGAATCAAATGTTGATAGAATTTATACATAAAGTAAGGACACAACATAAAATATTCCTGTCTTTTCTGTTTTCATGAATACAAGAGTGAAAGACAGTGAGTTTTGTGATGGTATTGGATCAGTTGTTGTTGTGATTACATTAATATCCCAGCGGAGACTTTCAGATGTAGGGACTGTATGGTGTTGGTTAAGGTGTGGGTAGATCGTTTACTGTGGTGGATTTTGTCTTTATTCTGTGTCATCCACATAGTCCTTGTACTGTAACAGAAACAGCAGTATTATTATCATGAGTGATTGTTCTTGTGGTAGGTTTTGTCTATTCTGTGTCATCCACATTTGGTTCTTGTGTGGGTAGAATTTACAAAAGACTAAATGGACACAGCATGAAACATTCCTGATGTAGACTTCATACCCACAGTGCAGATAATTAAATCATTGATAAGATAAAATACGGGAACGGATGACAAAATTGACAAAACTGCATACACATAGGGACTGGATGTGAAAAAAGCATATGAGTGTTTATTCCATTGTCCACAAAATAAAAGCATAAAATAAAAAATGAGTAAATAAATAAAAGTACATTCTGAAGTTGATGTTATGAGCACATTCTGTATATGAAAGTTGGGTCTGTGTTTGTGTTGTGCTCTCACATCCAACAAGACAGCCCATATACTATGTCTGTTGTTGTGGTCTTCTTTCTCAGCAAACAAGATGGCCCATATGTGACATGCAACCACACAATGTATGTTAAGTCGTAGGGAGAGTTTTCGCCTACGGGCTGGAAAAGGCGGCTACTCCTTATAGCAATTTTTTTTTTTTTTGGTGCAGGTTTGGTTTCTTCAAATATCTAAAAACCATATTCCAAAGCATTAGAGCCCAATTTAGTTTTTAAAAAGCTTAAAAGTCCTGTTGCTAAAGTCTTCTGATCATGACACAAGTATACAGTTCAAGAAACTTTCTACCCAAATTTCTCTAAATGGCCACCTTGTGAATTTAAACTACTGTAACTTTGCTTTTAGTCAAACTACAGCAAAAAAGGGGTGGGATAGCTAAGTGGTCAGAGCGCTCGCTTTCCCCAAGCTAAGTTAAGCAGTGTTGGACGTGGTTACCAGTTGGATGGGTGACCGTTTATGCGCCTTTGCTTCAGTACAGTCCCCCAGTTCACCCAGCTGTAAATGGTTACCTGCCCTCTTTAGGGTCAGGGAAGGTAAAGCAGCGAGGGAGAAGAGATGGGCTGCCCTCAATATGCTGGCCCCTAGAGAAGCTGAGGTCTCTGATGCCTGGCTCCCCTACGACCACATAGGTTATAGGACACCTTTACCTTTACCTTTTACAGCAAAAACAAGTACATCATGGTAAAGCTAAATGATGGAACTTTCTCACTGTATCAAAGTCTGAAGAATGATGACAAGGCACTTAATGTACCTTGTGTGAAAGTGCATCACATGTATATATATATATAATCCATTAAATGTGTGTGTGTGTGTTTTTGTGTGGTGTTTTCACAGCCAACAAAACGGCCCACATGTCATCGGAGCAGCTGCGGTCCTACGTGGCCGGGGGTGTGGGGGACATGCAGCCTGACCAAGATCTGCACCACGTTCTGTCCGGGTTAGTGGTTCGGTTCTGGGTGTGTGTGTGTGTGTGTGTG
>CM060350.1:22169634-22172134 GCA_030674155.1 Stramonita haemastoma | reverse complement strand
AAACCCCAACAAGTTTTGTATTGATAAAGTGATGCATGAAAAATTGAAATTTAAAGTTTAGGATGAATCAGAATGTTAATTTGAAGATATCAGTTTGCAATTGTTTTTGATAGAGTTCAGTGGGTTTTTAAAATTTTATTTAATTCATTTAATTCAGAGATTTCATCTTTAAAAAAAAAAAAAAAAAGTAACGGAGATGGGTTGGAGGTGTTTTTTTGTTTTTTTTATATATATATACCTGAAGTATCGTACCTGCTTTTCTGGTTAATTCCTTGATTCTTCTTCTCATTGGTTTGATATAATCTATAGGTTCATTACAAGGTGATTAAGACAATTAGACATTCACTCTATGAATGTAAAGACAAAGTAGGTAGACGAATGGGAGAGGTTGAAAGGTTGAAGAATGATGCTAACAAGTCTTAAAAAAAAAAAGAAGTAATTTCACCGTAGTTTTTCTAACGTTGACTGGTAGATGATACGCCACGCATTTATTTCAATTCCAAGTGTGTCACAAGGCATGGGTTTAAGTAAAGGAAGTTAGTAGCTGTAGTTTTGGATATTAAAAAAATAAATAAATGAAATTTTGGAAAAAGAAATCAGTCCACTTTACCTCATGAGGCATGGGTTAAGTAAGTCAAGTCAAGTCAAGTCAAGTTAAAAACACTTTAATCATCCCTGAAGGGCAATTACAAAAGTAAAGGAAGTAGGTAGGTGCAGATTTTCATATTAAAAAAAAAAAAGAATGGGGGGGGGGGGGTGGAGGGGGGAAGAGAAATTGGTTCACCTGAACTTCTGAGGTAGTGTCATTGTTTCTGCCATGCCCTCTTTCTCTCATGGGGGACGGGATAGCCTAGTGGTCAGAACAGTGCGCTCGCAATTTGACGACCCAGGTTCGATTCCCATTCGAGGGGATTTTTCTCCAGGAGTTAACATCATTGCTGACTCCACTCTCCACCAAAAGTCTTTCGGATGAGACTATAAAATGAGGCCTCGTGTGCAAACGCACGCAGAACATCTTGCGCACATGTTAAATCCTGTTCCACTTTTCGTTAGAGTAGGCCATTGTGTGCCGGTGGGAACAGATGACAAGATTTACACAACTCCATACACACAGGGACTGGATGTAAAAAAGCACATGAGTGCTTATTCCATTATCCTCGATATTAAAAGAATAAACAAAATAAATAAAAAGAAGTGAGGCAGTATGATTGTTTCCCCGTCTCCCTGCCCTCTCAGCGGCAGTAAGGCAGCAGTGGTCAGATAAAATATATTAGGAGGTACACAGGGTACAGTGCTGCCGCTGTAGTCTAGTGGTTAGGGCGTTGGACTCGTAATCTAAAGGTTGCGGGTTCGATCCCAGCTTTTCGGCTATGGCATTGTGCCTTGGAAAAGGCACTTTACGGCTATTTTCTCACCCCACCCAGGTGTCAAAGGGGTACCAACCTTGTGTTGGGGGTTAACCCTGCGATAGACTGGCGTCCTATCCAGGGGGGAGTCTTTGACTCTCAGTCGCTTAACGCCACAGAAACCGGGATAAGCACCGGCCTGATGAGCCTTAGGCTGGGACAGACTTAACAGACTTAACACAGGGTACAGTATCATTGATTCCCCTACCCTATGCCCTCTTTAGCAGTGGTCAGATAGAAATGTATGAGGCAGTATCATTGTTGCCCTCTGCCCTGTCAGCGGCACCAACACCACAGCCGTGGTCAGAACGCGCCGGGCGGAGAACAGACTGCAGCCCTCCCCTCTGCTGACCTCACAAGATGGCCGACACTCTGACCTCGGATCCTCCGTCGACCCGCGAGAGCTGGAGGCTCAGAAACGAGCGGCTTGGAGGAAAGCCAGGTGTGTGTGTGTGGAGGGGGTGGGGTGGGGTGGGGTGGGGGTAGGGTGGGGGGGGTAGGTGTGGGGTGGTGGTGTGGTAGGGGTGGGGTGGGGTAGGTGGGTGTAGGGGTGGATGGGTGTGTGTGTAGGGGGGGAGGGGGGGGTTGTGGGTGTAGAGACTCTGAAAGAGAGAAGACAGACAGAGAGAGACAGAGACCAAGCATGGTAAGAGAGAGAGAGAGAGAGAGAGAGAGAGAGAGAGAGAGAGAGAGAGAGAGAGAGAGAGAGAGAGAGTGAGTGAGTGGAGAGTGTGTGTGTGTGTGTGTGTGTGTGTGTGTGTGAGTGTGAGTGCATGCGTGTGTGTGTGTTTAAGGTGTGTTTGGGTGCGTGCATGTGTATGTTTACGACCCTTATGATTGATGGCGGGACTGGGCTGTTGATCGGAGTATTATAACTGAACAGCTGGATATCACGGTGTTATTCTTTTTTTTTTAATCTGTTAATTAAACTAAAAAGCGTAAAGTTCAACAGAACTGTTGATTAAACTTCTTATGGAGGGACCACAGCTGCTGCACTGTTCACAGCTGCTGTGGTTGAAAACCTTGGCTGTACTGTAGTAAATATCATGACTGGATTGGATTGTATGTGTGTGCGTCAGCATGCGTATGTATGC
>CM060350.1:22144634-22164634 GCA_030674155.1 Stramonita haemastoma | reverse complement strand
TGTTCTGAATTTATTCATGTTCTGATTTCCCATCTTCTGATTCTGATTTTCCATGTTCTGATTTCCCCTGTTCCGATTTCCCATGTTCTGATTACCCATATATGTTCTGATTTCCCATATATGTTCTGATTTCCCATGTTCTTATTTCCCATATATGTTCTGATTTCCCATGTATGTTCTGATTACCCATGTATGTTCTGATTACCCATGTATGTTCTGATTTCCCATGTATGTTCTGATTTCCCCTATATGTATGTTCTGAATTCACAGGATGAAGAGTCTGGAGTCAGACGCGGTTCATGCCCAGGCGGTCATTGCCAAAGCTCAGGAGTTGTCGCGCGGACCTTCCCACAATGCCGCTCGCCCTTTCACCAACGTGGACATCACTTTTGCAGGTCAGGAAATTGAAACAACAACCATTCCTCTCCTCACCTGTCTTTTGAGGAGGGACTCGGTGGTTTTTTGTTGTTGTTTTTTTTATATTATAAATTTTTTTTTTTTACACCACTTTATGTCACAGCAGATTTCTCTGCGTGAAATTCGAGCTGCTTTCTCTCCCCAGGGAGAGCGCGTCCCTGCCACGAGTGCAGCGCCTACCCATTATTATTTTCTTTTTCCTGTCTGCAAATGTATTTTGTTTCCCTATCTGGGGATGTTGAACAGGTTGGATGGTAGAGAAGAGTGTTGTTTTTTTTTTTCTGAATTGATTAGTTGGAGGGAGTGTTTATCTATTTAAAGTAAAGGTAAAGGTGTCCTATAACCTGTGTGGTCGTAGGGGAGTGAGGCATCAGAGACCTCAGCTTCTCTAGGGGCAAGCATATTGAGGGCAACACCCATCTCCTCTCCCTCGCTGCTTTACCTTTCCTGACCCTAAAGAGGGCAGGTACCCATTGACAGCTGGGTGAACTGGGGGACTGTACTGAAGCCAAGGCGCGCAAACGGTCACCCATCCAACTGTTAACCACACTCGACGCTGCTTAACCTTAGCTGGGGAAAAGCGAGCGCTCTGACCACTGAGCTATCCTGACCCCATTTATCTATTTATTTATTCTTTTATATCAAGGATAATGGAATAATCACTCAAGTACTGCACCCTCACTGATATACACGGGGACTGGATGTGAAAAATCTGGGTATGTTCATGTTGCAGTAACCTACTGAACACTGACATGAATTACAGGATCTTTAACGTGCATAATTTGATCTTGTAAGGCAGTGGCAGGTCGGCACTTGAAGTTGGCCTGGAAGATTGTGAAAACCCCCACCCTTTAATTTACCAGGCGTGATCGCCAAGATTCAAACCCATAACTTCATGGACCGGTGGGATTGAAGTTGAATGGTCGTAACCGCTCTGCTATCGTGTCTGCCACAAAGGCTGTTTACATCATTACATTTGCTTGTATCATGAAATATATGTTTTGTCCATTGTGTTTGATGATGACTTCCAAAACAGCAGAGAAGCAGCTGCTGTTTCAGAAATAGGGCAGAAATTTGATTATAGTGGAGATGCCTTGCCCACAGTACATCCCCACTCTCTTGGCCAAGAGGGCATAAGGACAGTCAGCGTTGGAGATGCTCTCCAAAGGCCAACTAGCCCCCTGGGCTGCAGCACACAAGGACTGTGCTAGTCAAGCCTCCTAGTCAGAGTCATAATCGATTACCAAAGACTAAGCTGTAAAGTGGCATTCCATGAGTGGGAAAGAAAGCCACTGATCATACAGCCTCTCACTTTGTTGTTGCCCCCAGCGTCAATGGTTTAATTAATCCAGAACTGGGATAAAGCCACTGATCATACAGCCTCTCACTTTGCTGTTGCCCCCAGCGTCAATGGTTTAATTAATCCAGAACTGGGATAAAACCACTGATCATACAGCCTCTCACTTTGCTGTTGCCCCCAGCATCAATGGTTTAATCCAGAACTGGGATAAAACCACTGATCATACAGCCTCTCACTTTGCTGTTGCCCCCAGTGTCAATGGTTTAATCAAGAACTGGGATAAAGCCACTGATCATACAGCCTCTCACTTTGCTGTTGCCCCAGTGTCAATGGTTTAATCAAGAACTGGGATAAAGCCACTGATCATACAGCCTCTCACTTTGCTGTTGCCCCCAGTGTCAATGGTTTAATCAAGAACTGGGATAAAGCCCAGGCACTGCAGTAGGCTAAAAAGAAAGAAGATAAATGACAGAAAATATAGAAACTGTAAAAGAAAAAAAGAGTGACACTGATGATTGTGTTTTTCTTTCTTTGACAGATGACGAGGATCACCATCAAAACCATAATGGCAATTCACAGGTCAGTGCTGTGGTTGTTTTTCTTTGTTCTGTTTTGTCTGTAACTGTGTGTGTGAGTTTGAGTGTGCAGCTGCATGTTTGTGCATGCGTAATTATGTCCTCTTTAGTGTGTGAGTGTGGTGTGTGTGTGTGTGTGTGTGTGTTTGTGTGTGTGTGTGTGTGTGTGGTGTGTGTGTGTTTTGTGTGTGTGTGTGTGTGTGTGTGTGTGTGTGTGGTGTGTGTGTGTGTGTGTGTGTGTGTGTGTGTGTGTGTGTGTGTGAGACTGAGAGTGTGCAGCTGCATGTTTGTGCATGCGTAGTTATATCCCCTCGTGTGTGTGTGTGTGTGTGAGTGTGTGTGTGTGTGTGTGTGTGTGTGTGTGTGTGTGTGTGTGTGGTGTGTGTGTATTGTGTGTGTGTGTGTGTGTGAGAGAGAGAGTGTGCAGCTGCATGTTTGTGCATGCGTAATTATGTCCCCTTTAGTGTGTGAGTGTGTGTGTGTGTGTGAGTGTGAGTGTGTGTGTGTGTGTGTGTGTGCGCGCGCGCGTGCGCATGAGAGAGAGAGAGAGAGAGGGTGGTGGCGCGTGTGCATGCATGTTCTGTCCATTTTGTCAGAGAGAAGTGGCATGTTCCTCCCTTGATTAAACTAGGCATCCACAATCTGGCATCTGTGTAGACTTTGATATCTATACATAAATATGTAGTTGCTGCGTTTTTCTGTACAGTTGGACCATGTGTGTGTCTGTGTCTGTGTGGCCATAGTACTCTCAGTTAGACAGTTAACCAAGGGGACTTTGAATTAAAGTGGACATTATTGCAGTTCTGTTGTTAAGGCTGTACATGTAACAAAATCCAGCATTTCAAACATAACAATTTTTTTACAGTAAAAACCAAGAAATTAAACATAACATTTTTTGGTTAAAAATCAAGCATATTAAAACATAACATTTTTTTGGTTAAAAATCAAGCAATATTAAACATAACATTTTTTGGTTAAAAATCAAGCATATTAAACATAACATTTTTTTCATGTTAAAAACCAAGCATATTAAACATAACATTTTTTGGTTAAAAATCAAGCATATTAAACATAACATTTTTTGGTTAAAAATCAAGCATATTAAACATAACATTTTTTGGTTAAAAACCAAGCATATCTAACATAACATTTTTTACATTAAAAATCAAACATCAAACATAACATTTTTCGACATTAAGTTTAAAGTACCTTATGTTAAAAGTAAGGAGAATATCATTAACAGAATAAATAATTGAAGCCTGCAACGTCAGGTCTGTTTTTCCTTTATAGCAGGTGTCTACTTCAGCATTTTTGTTTTGTTTTGTTTTTGTTTAGTTGGTTGTTTTGTTGGTATTGTTATTATTGATGTCTTAACCTGTGACTTAATTTGTATGTTTTTTTTTTGTGTTTTGTTTTGTTTCGTAATTGGCCTGTGTTTTAAAAGGTGAAGTCTTGTTTTTATAGTTTTCCAATTGTGTCTAACTCTTTTCTTTGTTATTTTTGCTCGTTTTGTTGTGATTAAGGTGGGGGAGGGGGTTCTTTGTTTTTTTTTTGGGGGGGGGGGGGGGATATTATTTTGTCTTGTCAGATTTTTGTTTTTTAAAACTCTATTGAGATGTGTGTGTGTGTTGTGTTGTGTGTGTGGGGGGTAAGTTTTGGGAGGGATGGGGTGGGGTGGGTGGGGAGATGGTTTCATTCATTTGTGTATTATATGCATTTTGCCCTGCAATGTGTATTGCAGTTATTTCTGTTTTAAAAAAAAACAACCACGATGTTGTGTATGAAAGTTGAATCTGTAGTTTTGAGTTTTTATAGCGAGTTTTTATTGTCACTAGTTCAGTATTTTATTCTTCATTTCAGAAAGTGGTTTAGATTTTCTGTGTGGAGTAGCTGTGTTGTGTGTGTGTGTTTAAGATTTACCTCACTACTTTCAGTACATCTTATTTATTATTATTTCAGAAAGTGTTTTAGATTTTCTGTTTGGAGTACCTGTGTTGTGTGTGTGTTAAGATTTACCTCACTACTTTTGTATATTTTATTTATCATTTCAGAAAGTGTTATAGATTTTCTGTGTGGAGTAGCTGTGTGTGTGTGTGTTGTGTGTGTTAAAGATTTACGTCACTACTTTTAGTACATCTTATATATTGTGTGTGTGTCTAGACTTTGCCTGATCACAGTTACAGTTTGTGAATCCATCCAGCTCGTGGCTTTAGACCACAAGAGAGAAGCCATTCCACTCTGGCTGGTGTTTTTTTCCCACTTTGTTCAGTCTGAAGAAAGACATACAGAGAAAGGGGAGGGGAGAGAGTTAAAGAGACAGACAGACAGACAGACAGACAGACAGACAGACAGACAGACAGACAGACAGAGAGAGAGGGGGGGGGGAGGACAGGAGGCGAGAGGGAGAGAGCCAGAGAGAGAGAGAGGGAGGAAGGGGGAGAGAGACAGAGACAGAGAGACAGACAGACAGAGAGAGATAAGAGAAAGACAGAGCATATATATATACATATTCTATATACCAGTTGGTGCAGCTGACGTGTGTGTGTGTGTGTGTGTGTGTGTGTGTGTGTGTGTGTGTGTGTGTGTGTGTGGTGCGCGCGTGTGTGTGCGTGCATGCGTGCGTGTGTGTGTATGAGACAGAGAGAGATAGAGACAGACATTGAGAGATAGAGAAAGAGAGAGCACACATATATAATATATATATATATATTTATATATATATATATATATATATATATATATATATATATATATATATATATATATACAGTCTATATACCAGTTAGTGCAGCTGACATGCGTGTGTGTGTGTGTGTGTGTGTGTGTGTGTGTGTGTGTGTGTGTGTGTGTGTGTGTGTGTGTGTGTGTATGAGACAGAGAGAGATAGAGACAGACAGACAGAGACAGACAGAGATAGGAAAATAGCAGCTGATATGTGTGCGCGTGCGTGCGTGTTTGTTACCTAGCCTGACTCTCAGCCTCAGAACCCAGGTAGTCAGACGCACTCTGCCCTCGTCATTCACACTCTCCCCCCCCACAAAGCCGTTAACGAAAACGTCACCGTATTGGACGAAAACGTGCGCACAGAAACGCAGGAGATTTATAACCGAAACACAGGCAAAACCGAATTTCGAACCGTTGAGATCAAGGAGAGGGTTTTGGAGCGAGAGGTAGAGTGCGTCTGCTGATTTAAAAAAAAATCTCGTCGTTGCTTGGGGTTTTTTTCTGTTTTTTTTTTGTTGTTGTTGGCTTTTTTTGTTTTTTGGTTTTTTTTGTTTTTGTTTTGGCTGGTGAAGTGTTCTGGTTTTTTTAAATTTTTGTTTGGGTTTTTTTGTTGGTTTATGTTTTTTTCTCTTCTCTCCTTCCATTTGTTTTTGTTGTGGGGCTTCATTGGCTATGAGTATTATTGTGAAACGTGATTTTTTTCTTCTTCTGTGTTTGGAGAAAACACTCATGCCACATGCTTATGCCTCCCCCCCCCCCCCCCCCTTCAGCCAAAAAACCCCCCCAGAAAAGTCCTTTTTCTTTTTTACTCTTACTTACAACTGAAAAAAAAAAGTAAGCCTGATACATGTGATACATTCACTCATCATACATTTTAAAAAATAAAAACATGTATTCCACACTTGTGCAAATTACATCTCTCTCTGTCTCTCTGTCTCTGTCTCTGTCTCTGTCTCTCTGTCTCTCTCTCTGTGTCTCTCTCTCTGTCTCTCTCTGTCTCTCTCTGTCTCTCTCTCCCTTCTCTCTCTCTCTCTCTCTCTCTCTCTCTCTCTGTCTCTGTCTCTGTCTCTCTGTCTCTCTCTCTCTGTGTCTCTCTCTCTCTCTGCTCTCTCTCTCTCTCTCTCTCTCTCTCTCTCTCTCTCTCTCTCTCTCTCTCTCTCTCTTCTCTCTCTCTCTCTCTCTCTCTC
Organism: Stramonita haemastoma; assembly: GCA_030674155.1. Lineage (NCBI taxonomy): Eukaryota > Metazoa > Mollusca > Gastropoda > Neogastropoda > Muricidae > Stramonita > Stramonita haemastoma. The sequence continues at coordinate 22,158,431 of CM060350.1, read as the reverse complement.
TCTCTCTCTCTCTCTCTCTCTCTGTCTCTCTCTCTCTTAAATAGAAAAAGGACTGACAAAATAAGAGTGCAGACTAGTTTTAAGGTTTACACATCTTGCCTGGAAGTCAGATTGGGGTGGGAATGGGGCTACCTAACATGGGGGAACGGTCACACACACAAACATTTCATCATTTATTTATTCTTTTATATTGAGGATAATGGAATAAACACTTATATATATGCTTTTTTTTACAGTCCCTGTGTGTATGCAGTTTTGTTAATCTTGTCATCTGCTCCCACCGGCATACGATGGCCAACAACCCTTATGAAAAGCGGAACAGGATTTAAAGTGTGCGCAAGATGTTCTGCATGCGTTCGCACATGGGGCCTCGGTTTATAGTCTCATCCGAAGAACTTTATTCTTTTAAGACTGCATTCATATTTTGTAAGTCCTTTTTCTAAAAAAAAAAAAAATTTTAAATGAGAGAAATGTAATTTACACTGGTGTTAAATACATATTTTAAAATTTAAAAATTCATTGGTGAATCTCGGAACATTTAGCAAAGAAATCGAAAAAAAAAAACACAACCAGATTGTGGTGAAAGGACGAGGAAGGATTCAACAACAAGTTATCATTAGTCAAAGGATGTTTGGATTTTTTTTGGTTTTTTTTGCTAACATGGTTTTAAACGTTTGCCCCCAAAGACCAAGTTTCTGATTTTTTAAAAAAAGATTTTTTTTCTTCAAACTCCTCCCTCCACCCCCCCCCCCCCCCTCCTTTCACATCTCTGTTTATTGATCTTGTGCTGATTAATGTGTGGCATTAAGCTCAGCATGCTTTTATTTGTCCACTCCTCCCTCCCTCGCTCTCTCTCTTGTTCGTTTTAGTGCACACTGTAATTATGAGGGGATTTTTATTCCGAGGTTTTTGACAGGTTCTGGAATGGCACGTCAAATAAGTTATTCATGCCAGAGTTGTGTAATGGCACTTTAATAATTCGTGGCATATTTCTGTAATGCCACATGAATTAAATTATTCATGCTATAGTTGTGTATTGGCACATTCATTAAATTATTGATGCCATAGTTCTGTAATGGCACAAATTGAATTATTCATGCCGTAGTTTTGTAATGGCACGTTTATTAAATCATTCATGCCACAGTTGTGTAATGGCACTTTAAATCATTCATGCCATAGTTCTGTAATGGCACTTTAAATCATTCATGCCATAGTTGTGTAATGGCACTTTAAGTCATTCATGCCATAGTTCTGTAATGGCAGGTTAATTAAATTAAAACGTGTAGGTTGTATCCTCATCTTCTTTCTAACAGTCTTTCAGGCTGCCCATAAAACTGGAAGAAAAAAATATTGCAGCACATTTTTCAAGCAAGGAAGACTGATAGTTAAGTTACTCATCAGTTAAATCAATCAATGTTAATCAAAGAAAATCATGCATATATATATTATATACACACACACGGGATAGCTCAGTGGTCAGAGCGCTCACTTTCGCCCAGCCAGTGTTACGCAGCATCGAGCGTGGTTACCAGTTGGATGGGTGACCGTTTGCGCGCCTTGGCTTCAGTGCAGTTCCTCCCCCCCCCCCGCCCCTAGTTGACCCAGCTGTCAATGGGTACCTACCCTCTTCAGAGTCAGGAAAGGTAAAGCAGCGAGGGAGAGGAGGTGGGTGCCGTCCTCAACATGCTGGCCCCTATAGAAGCTGAGGTCTCTGACGCCTTGCTCTCCTACGACCACAAAGATTATGGGACACCTTTTACTTTTTACCTGTATAGGCTTATAATAGAGCAGTGATGACAAGTTAAAAGCTTCTCGTGTGCTCAACAGCAGTGACAAGTTCAGTTTATGCATATGGCAAGTGCTAGGCAGGCTAGTGTGTTTGCTGGCATCAGTGAACATTTTGCTTCGTCACAACCTTTCCCTTTGTGTTGACCCCGCAAGCTTTGCGGCAAACTCGTGTCGTCATGTTGTGTCATGTCATGTCATCCAAACCAGCATGGAAACACACACCCCCCCTGTTGTCAGTGTCACTTTTAGCCTACAGTCACACTGCCTCTTATGACTGTGGAACAGACAGAGGTGAAAAAACAAAACCAAAAAAGATTGGTGTGAGGGAATAGGCATCCACACAACAACACAACACAACACACTGACATGCAATCATCCACAGGGATCAGCTTGCTGCCTGTCTTGGAGTTACAAGGGAGGCTTGGTCAGCACATGCATGCATGCATGAGGGCACGTGCACACACGCACACACACACATGCATGCATGCAGGCGGTCGCACGCACACACACACACACACAACACACACACACACACACACACACACACACACACACACACACACACACACACACACACACACACACACACACAGAAAGGTTCATGCAGTTGTGCGTATGTGTGTGTATGTCTTTGTGTGGTGTGTGTGTGTGTTGTCTGTCTGTCTCTGTCTGTCTGTCTGTCTGTCTGTCTGTCTGTCTGTCTGTCTGTCTGTCTGTCTGTTTGTGTGTGTTGTGTGTTGTTGTTGTGTGTGTATTGGCTGTTGTTGTGTGGTTATCGTGTTCTGGTTTGTGTCACTTTGTTCAGATTTTGTTTCTAGGGGCGTGAGTGTGTTGTTGTGGTTGTGTGCGCACGCGTAGTGAGTGTGTTGTGTTGATGTAACTTTAGGGAAGATCTAGGTAGGAAATGAAGTGATCTGAGGCTGGATTTGAAAGAACCAAATGTAGTGTGAAAAAAAAGTGAGAGAGGTAGGTATTCCAATGAACGCATCATAAATACAGAAAAAAACAAACTGACAGGTGATAATGTAGAACAGGTTGAATTTCTGAAAGAAAATTTGAAAGAGATCATAGAAGGTGAAATTTGAACCACCTAGGCGGGAAAAAAAGACAGCAACAACAGAACCCCCCAAAAAAACACACACAAAAAACACAAATAAACCACAACAAACAAAACAAAACCAAAACAAACAACACAACGCAGACTTTTCATTGTTTGAATTTTGTGTAGAGGAAAAGAGGTTATTTATTTATTTAGTTATCTATTTTTTTTAGTTTATTTTTATGTGGGCAGTGGCAACTTAAGTATAATTATTTTCATTCATTTTTTTCTTTTTTTTTTCTTTCTTTCTTTTTTCTTTCTTTCTTTTCTTTCTTTCTTTCTTTCTTCTTTCTGTCTTTCTGTCTTTCTTTCTTTCTTTCTTTTTCTTTTTCTTTTTTCTTTTCTTTCTTTCTTTCTTTCTTTCTTTCTTTCTTTCTTTCTTTCTTTCTTTCTTTCTTTCTTTCTTTCTTTCTTCTTTCTTTCTTTCTTTCTTTCTTTCTTTTTCTTTCTTTCTTTCTTTCTTCTTTCTTTCTTTTCTAGTATCTTTTTTGTGTGTGTGTATGATTTACTCTTTCTTAAAATTTATGTTTTTATTTGGGTTGGTGACTTTTTCTTCTACTTTAATTTTGAACACGGGGAATGGATTTAAAAAAAAACCTCTTTGTACTTTTTTAACAAAATTTAGAATATATTAATATAATTATGAATAACTTTTTGTACTGGTCACTGTTTTGCTATGTGACGATGTGTTGTGTTGTGTGCATGGTGACGTGTGTCAGTTTGTGTGTGTGTGTGTGTGTGTGTGTGTGTGTGTGTGTGTGTGTGTGTTTTTAACGTCTATCCACTAAAAGTGATATTAAACAGGTGTGTGTGTGTGTGTGTGTGTGTGTGTGTGTGTGTGTGTGTGTGTGTGTGTGTGTGTGTGTGTGTGTGTGTGCACGTGCATCCTACACGTGCATTGTTATGTTGTATGTGTACTTGCTGTGCCATTATGTTGTGGGTGTGTGCCATTGTTATGATGTGTGTATGTGCCATTGTTGTTGTATCAGTTCAGTGTTGATTACTGCTGGTTGTGAGATGAATTATGTTTTCATTTGTGCATGATGCGTATGTATTACATCCATCAGCTTAAAAAAAAAAAAATTTTAATTTTGATTCTGACAACTCAAGAAATGTGGCAGTAGTAAATAGAATATTCGTCACTTTTTCTATGGTGGTATTGTGCGAATCAGTGAAACATTGTGTCATTGCATATTTGCAGTTCATATTTCACAGATTTTTTCCAGCACAAATTTTTCATCTACAATCGTCTTTCTTTTTTATGCTTGTCATCTTTATTTTTACTTACAGAAAATGACAGTGGATTTGAACCAGAAAAATCTTTAACATCTTCTTTGTCTTTCCGTGAAATACATTTTTTTGTGATTATACAGGCACAAGTATTGCAATTTCTTTAATTAAACTGGCATCTTAACAGATACAGGTCAAATAAAGAATTTTTGTATATAAAAAAAAAAGAAGAAAAAAGTGGGAGTCAAAGATATGCTGAAAGGTGATGTGTTTACATCAGAATGTGATTCACAAATGGCTGATTAAAAAAAAGTATTTAAAAAAGAAAGGAAAAAAAAGAGATCAGTTTTGATTCTCAAAAGGATTTTTTTTTTTTAAAAAAGCCCCCACCCCACTTCCTGACCAAACAAAAAAAATGTCTTCCATGGCTGATTAAAAAAAAAAAAAATTAAAGAAAAAAAAAAGATTCTTGAAAGGATTTTTTCCCCTCATGTCCACTTTCCCTCCAAACATCAACCAAAAAAAAGAAAGTCTTGCATGCTATGAGTTAAGTCACCAGTTAATTGCATTCAGATGTAAATTATTTTGGAAATGTCAGATTTTGAGCATGAAGATACCATTGTGGTTGTAGATTATTATTATTATTTTTGTTGTTTGTTACAAGTAGATTTTTTTCCGGAATGTTTGTTTTTATCATTGCTAATCATCATGATGGCCCTGATTATTGGCTTTTGTTTATTGTTGGTATGTATATACTAGTTGTTTCATTATTGTGGTTGTGGTTTGATACTTTAACAAAGAAACAAGCAGTGCACCAATCAGAGTCTGAAAAAAACAACAACAACACCCCAAATCCTCAGAAGTTGTTGTTGTGTGTTCCCCAGCTTAACACTCTGGGGGCCTGTCACCCAGAATGTGCCCTCTAATAATAATAATACATGGAATTTGTATAGCGCTATATCTTGTTAAAACAAATCAAAGCGCTTGCATTCGACCTACACAACACACAAACAATCAACATCAATTTACAGTTTTAACAAATTTGAATGTACACTCACACGCGCGCGCACCCTCTGACTCACTCATCCCACCTGGGAATCACTGTGAGATTGAATTTGCACACTGAATGAGAAGTTTGCGTGTAGGACTGTTTTCAAGTACCTCGCCATATAGGCAGCCATACTCTGACTTCAGAGGATTTTTTTCTCCTTTAAAGGAGAGTGCAGGTTGTTATGTCAAGAGCTTGTCATGGCTGAAGGCAATCTCAACACAACATTTTACAACATAACAACATTTTAGTGTAGGCTTCGGTAATGAGCTGACATCAATAACTGACACAGCTTTTGGCCAAATCCTCAGAAGTGAAGAATATGGCTGCCTAGTATATGGTGGAGCATCTTCAAAACAAGCCATACACTCACACCTGTATACACCACAGCTGTCAGTCAGTTTTCCCCCGCTTTCACCTCCTCTCAGCTGCTAATTGACCCATCCCATCCCAGCCCAGCTTTGGCCAGCTGGTGCTGATTATTACAGCAGGAACTGACCACACATGGACTAGGTAAAAGGAAAGGGGGGCATGCTAAATTGAGCACTCTGGACTGAGTGATGTTGGATTCGTGCACTGTGTCAACTCCTCCTCCAGTGTGTACTGACAGTCTCACAGTGATTCATTCCCAGGTGGCAGGAGTGACACACAGGGTTCGTACGGTCCTTGAAAGTCCTTGAAAGTCCTTGAATTATGGACCCCCCTTTTCAAGGCCTTGAAAGTCCTTGAAAATCAGGCATATGCCTCCAGGTGCTTGAAAAGTCCTTGAATTTTACTTATACCAAAGACTAAGAAGGATAAAGAGAAAGACAGAGAGATTGGCATGGTAAGATCAGGTATGGTACTGACTACAAATTCGCAGAATTTTTATAAAATTAAAAAAAGAGAAGAAGAAAAAATAGGAGAAAAAAGAAATCTACGAAAGCAGGTCAAGGGAATTAACTCTTTCATGCCAGTTAGTAATTACTCCCCTTCTCTGCTTTATGTCACAAGGCAATTCAAGCCTAGGTAGGTCTAACAAGACAACTTTTTCTGTTGAAAGACGATGTGTACCAACAATAGGTGTCAAGTTTCATGATAGGGATGGACTAGCAGCTCTAATATAAGGCAGAAAGGGAGGGGGGGGGGCTTTCACTGGCTGTTCCACTTGGGGTCAGAGAGCAATGGTTATATTAAATTAAATACAACAGTCAGCAGGCCACCAGCCTCCCCTTTTTCATGGAGAGTCCCCCCCCCCCCCCCCCCCTTTCTCTCTCTCTCTCTCTCTCTCTCTCTCTCTCTCTCTCTCTCTCTCTCTCTCTCTCTCTCTCTCTCTCTCTCTTTCTCACACACACACACACACACACACACACACACACACACACACACACACACACACACACACACACACTGGAAGTAAAAGACTGACTTACACAGGCGCGCGCGCACGCACACACACACACACACACACACACACACACACACACACACACACACACACACACACACACACACACACACATACACACACACACACACACAACTTCTCTCTCTCTGTCTCTCTCTATCTCTGTCTCTCTTATTTTCTCCACCTCTCCCTGTCTCTTACACACACAGACACACACACCTCTCCCCCCCCCTTTATCTCTTTCTCTCTCTATTTCTCTGTCTATGTGTGTCTGTCCTTTCTTTCTCTTTCTTCCTCTATCTGCATTAGTGCACATTTGTCTAGAAATATACTCATTTTTGCTATGTGATTACTTGGGAATAGAACCTCCTTTAGATTGAAGAAATGACAAAAAAAGTCATACTTGGAGAGCTTATTTCAGGGCAGAAATTGCTTAGTATCAAGAACTGAAATTAGTTCAAGGAGAGGCCGTTAAACAGGCTAGAATTGTTGAAAAACCTTCAGCTTCAGGGGGCGTTGCCCCCTGACCCCCACAAGGGGCTCTGCCCCTTCACCCCACCAGGGGCAATGCCCCCTGGACCCCCCCCCCCCCCACCTTTCACAGTTTTTGGAGTCTGTCAATTCCTATCCCTGCAACACTGAAACTTGATGGGGCATCAGAGCCACACACAGGAATGTGCATACAGTTATATAAGGGTGGAATTGTACTTAAATTGCTTCAGGATTGAATTTTTTTTTTCAGGATTTGGAATGTCCAGAGGACAAAAAAAATTTGGGTTTCAGGATTGAGAGATTTTTTCACTCTCACCCATGTCAGTGTGTTATGATGTGAAAATCTGTCCACAGCAATACCATCAGCTATTCCCCCTCTCCAGCCCCTCCCCCCTCCCTTCCAACTTGTTATCCAGGAGGATGAATGTTTACTATTGTAAACTATTAGTCTCCTGGTAAAGTAACTCACATGGAGCTTTACACATATTTAGACTTTGATAACCAGTATGCAGAGAAATTATGAATGAACAGATGGGGTGATCACTTAGACTGAAATTGTTTTAAGCTAAGTGCACACTTTAGGCCAACGATTGTGTTTGATTTAGCCCAGTTAACTGCAGTAGAAATATTGATTCTTGTTATGAAGAAAATTTGGACCAAATGGCTATAGATATTTTCTTTTCAGCTGTAAAGTGTGTAGACATTGTTAAAATGCAAGCACTAATTGTTGATGGAGGTCCTTGAAAATTGAGAGTGAGGTCCTTGAAAGTCCTTGAAAAGTCCTTGAATTTTCTTCCCAAAGATCTGTATGAACCCTGGACACAGACACAGTGTGGCATGTTCTGGGGGACAGACCCACCCCCAGGGTGTTCAGCCAAGGAATGCCCAACTTCATCATCAGTTCTGATTTCCATGGTCACTGCCTGATGGAAAACTACTGAGTGTAAATCCTGGCAAATCCCAGTTGGGGGGGGGGGTCAGTTATTCAATCCTGGCAAATCCTGGTTCGGGACTAAGAGGGTTAATTAATGTAGGGATAATATTCAGAAGTGACTGTTTGGAGGAGACAAAGAATGAAATGAATGACATAACAGGTGCACAGCTGTGATGATACAAATCATGGTGTGCATGCCTGAAGCTGGAATGCAGCTACCTTAATGGCAAGCCAAAAAAAACCCCAACAACAACAACAACAAAACCCCCCATGGTTGTACACACACAAATCTCAGAGCTGTAGCCTAAGGAACAAACGAACAACAACAAAAAATAGCGTGTGAAACAGATATCAGCGATTGGTGTACGGCCTGGTTCTGGAGCCCTGTGTGTGTGTGCTGCGTGTGCGTACATGCGTGTACGTGTGCTTGCATGCGTGAGTGCGTGTGCACGCATGTGCGTGCATGTGCATGCAAGTATGCATGCATGAGCGTGTGCATGCATGCATGTTTGTGTGGCATTACTTGCGAGCATGTGTGCATGTTGTAGCATAAGGAGACTAACCCCACTAACCTGTGTGTTTTTCTGTCTGTGTGTCTGTCTGTGTGTCTGTCTGTGTATCTGTGTGTGTGGCTGCTTGCTTTTGTAGATAGAAGTAACCACCCAGCGACTCCTCAAACTCAACTTTCAGGGAGCTGACATGAAGAAGGTGAGGGGGAAGAAAAAACAACTATATAAAAAAAAAAAAAAATTACCTAAAAAAGAAAAATACCTTAAAAAAAAAAATTCCCGAAAGAAGAAATGGAAGGGTACATTATACTTCAGTAAGAAAACTTTTCTCAAGTTTTTTTGGTTTTTTTTTTTTTAGTGAAAATTCCTTTTTTTTGGCATGAGTGTGAGTGGGCATGATTTTTTTTTTTTTAAAATATTGGGCATGATTAAGTATTGAGTGTGAGTGTGTTAACAGTATGTGTGGTTTGATGTGTTTGTATTTGTACTGTCTTAATTAATTAACACAAGTCCTGCATTCCATTATTGTCATAACCATTGTGTGCCGGTGGGAACAGATGACAAAATTGACTAAAACTGTATACAAGCAGGGACTGGATGTAAAAAAAAAAGCAAAAAAGCACACGAGTGCTTATTCCATTATCCTCGATATAAAAGAATAAAATGAAATAAAATAAAATAAATAAATAAAAACACACACACACAGAAAGAGTATAACAATTTTTTTTAAGTGACCACATACTTTGTCTCTGTCTCTGTCTCTTTTTAAATATATATATATATATATATTTTGTTTTCAAGTCACCACTCACAACCCTAATAACTAAGGCATAGATCTACACGATTCCATCTGCTTGCAGACTCACTGATGGCGGCAGACAGACCCACACACACAGACACACAGAGACCAGAGAAGCGAGAGACGGCACCTTCCATCCATCCGCCCGCCCCGCCCACCAGTGCTGCCCTCTCTCTCTCTCTCCTCACTGTGCAGCAGCAGAGTGATGGCCCCTTGTCCACCACAGTGGCCTCCCTTGGCTGACGATGGCGGTGATTGTGCTCAGGGCTTCGTTGCTTCGTTGGTGGGTTCCAAATAGGGGTGTGATTTCTGCTCAGCTCCTATGCGAGCGTCGTCCTGTGCTGACAATTTCTTCCTTCCTTCCTTCCTTCCTTCCTTCCTTCCTTCGGCTCAAAGCGTGTTGAATGCCTGCGATGGGGGTCGTGGTTCGAGCGAGGGGTAGAGGGTGGATGGGTTTGGGTATTTTGTGAACGTGGGGTTTTAGACTTTTTAGACTCGAGAGAGAGAGAGTGTGTGCAGTAGAGCGCTGTGGGGGCCATTTTTGTATGCAGTCTTCTTTTTTTCTTTTAAAAAAAAAGAAATTTTTTTTTGAGTTTTCTGTTCCTTCCATGAACACGTGTTGTGAAGCGTCGCTCACTTTTACAGGCAGTAAGTAAAAACTGGGTTTGGTTTTGGTTGGGGGGGGGGGGGGGGGGGGGGGGGGGAGGGAGGGGTAATGTTTTTTTGTTTGTTTTGTTTTGGCATGAAGAAAGCTTGAAGGGTGGATATGTATTGTTTTTGACATTTTGGAGGGTTTTTTAAAACTTTTTTTTTTTGCGGAAATTTTATTTCTTAAAAGGGTTTCTTTTTTTTTTGGTTGGTTTGTTGACTTTGTAATAGGCTGGGTTATATATGGAGTGGATGGATGGAAGGATTTTATTTTGTGAGTGTTTAGGTTTGTAGACGATTTGATTATGATGTCAGGTTTATCGGAATACAGATTTTATGTTGGATGGAATTTTATAGAAACTTGAATATGTTTTATAAATTTTTTTTTTTTTTTTTTTTTTAAAAGATGTGGCTAAAGGTGATGATGTACTATGACATTGTTGATCATTGATTAAACCGTTTTTACGAAAACTGCGTCCATGACCTCTAACAACACAAGGTCACGTTCATGACCTCTAACGCAAGGTCGCCAAATAGAACGGACGAAGACCTGTCTTTTTTTAAAATGGCAACTTGTTTTAATGAAATACCATTTTATAAAACATGTTGGTTGTTTGGTTTTTTTGTAGTTTGTAGGGTAACATGCTATGATGGCCAATTGTGAAAAGTCTGCAGTCGACTATTTTGGCTCCACAAAACTTTGAACTCATAAGACATGCATCAAAGTCGGGTTTCTGTTTTTTAACATTGTGAAAGATATATATTTGTATGCTACCATTTTTACGATTTATCAAGAGCAGTATTGATTTCAATTAAAAAAAAATTTTTTTAGAGAATACTTTTTTGTAGAGAAAACTTGTGAAATGATAATAATATAGACTGTTCGAGGGGAAAGTTGTTGATGGATAATATTTACACAAACAGGAGGGAATGATGATCAGCCTTCAGTGATGAAGCTTTTTAAACTGAAACAGATGGGTAAAAAAAAAAATATATAATATATATATATATATATACATGATATATATATATATAACATTGTAGACTTGCTCAGAGATATGTGCATATCAATTTCTATTCTAGCCAATTTTATTTTTTAATGTTTATTTTAAATGCAGTAAATGAAAAAAGAAAGAAAAGTGACAACAGATTTCTTTCTCCTCTTTACAATGTACGTTTATTATAAGGGATTAGCCCTCCCCCATCTGGTTATTTCATCAACTCAAGATTACCACACCAAAAAAATTTAGGTTGTTGAAAAATCAAACATAAACCCCCCCCCCCCCCCCCCCCCCCCCCCCCCCCCAAAAAAAAAAATCTGGTTTCATCAACTCTAGATTACGGCACCAAAAAAAAAACCCTTTTAGGTTGCTGAGAAAACAAATATTTCCCCCAAACCAAAAAAATTGATAAAGACAATGGTAGTTGATGGATTAGAAAAAGTAACCATCTTGTTCCCTGACTGGAGAAAGAAAGAAGAAAACAAAGATACGGTGAGATGACGATTTTTTAAAAACTTGCCCCCAAAACAGACCGTAGTTCCTTGATTGCTCTTTGGTTCTTTTCTCGTGTGGTTGTTTTGCCCGATGTACAGACTACATACAGCTTGTAGGCGAGTTGTGATACAGACACTTTCCATCCTCAGAACGGTGAGGTGTGGATGGCTGTGTGTGTGTGTGTGTGGGGGGGGGTGTTGTGTGCTTCCTCACTATTGCTCACTCAAAGGGTATCGTCGGTGTGTCTGTCTGTGTGTGTGTGAGTGAAGACGTGGGTAAACAGTGCACACATGCGTGCGAAGCAGGGAGTGGAGAGAATAGGGAGTTGTGGTGTCAGTGTGTGTAGAACGGAGAGAAAAGAGAGTTTTGGTATAAATGTGTGTACAATCTGATCAGTGTCTGTGTTATCACTGTTGATAAATTCATTCAGAGGGGAAGCGTGACTGGTGTTCGTTCATATTCCACTGTTGTTCATGCATCAGAGCATATCTCCGTTCCTTCCTTTCAGTCAGTCAGTCGTCCAGAGCGTTAGATCCGGTCATTCACCGTCATGGTGATGATTCAGATATTTTAGCAGGAAAACTGCGTGAAGGAGAAAATATTATCCAGAAAAAGAAGAGACGTAAAATACCAGTTCTTCTGATTAAAGATCAGAAATAAGCACAGCTTAGAAATAGACCCCCAACTTTCAAAAAAAATACCATTTCAAAGTTGAAGAGAGAAAGTTGGGGTTTTTTTTTTGTTTTTTTTTCAAAGATAAGCTCAGATATAGTTGATTGATTTTTTTTGTTTGAGATGGGGAGGGTTGGCAGGAAAATTGCGCAGCCTGTCCAGATAGGTAGACACCTGATCTCAGGTGAGTGTGATGGCGAGTTTTTGGAAACATCAAACGAAACCGGTGTGGTACAGCATCCAACATGGAAGTATTATTTCATTTCTAGCAATACTGTTGTTCACCCTGTGCTGCGTCGTGTGGTTTTGCAAGATATCATGTTGGTAGTCACAACTTCTGTGAAAAAAGAATTGGGAGGGTTTCGGGACGTTTGAAACTGAGCACAACTGTCATCATCATGGCTTGGCTTTGCGAACGAAGATTAAGGGCACTGTCCACGTCTGGTGCAGGCTCGCTGGTGGCTGTTCAGTCCAATGCGTGACAAACAAACCCGGCTGCAGCGGCTGCAGGGGAAAGTCGATTCTGGGGTTGATGTAGGGGGGACACGTTCTTCCTCCTCATTCGCTTCTCCTCAAGGGTGGCTCTGCGATTGTCCTCAAAGGAGGAGACCACTGTAAGAGCCATCAAAACAAACATACATCAACAACAACAAACCCCCCCAACTCTAACAGCCAACAACAACAACAACAATGTTGTAGTCAAACTCTGATCGTGTCCATGCTGGAAGAAAACTCGCTGGTTGATCTTGAAAGTTGCGATCAAATGTTCAGTCTATTTAGAAAAAATAAAATAAAATGATGTGTACACAGATACTCTGTAATTTCATCATCTGTGTTATGTGGTCCCCAAAAGCAACGAGTTGGGAGGGAAAAAATGTCAGAGAAAAGTGCTGAACTTGAAAGCAGTAACGCATCGTTTACCACAAAATTGCACCTAATGAATTGAAAAAAAAAAAAAAAGAGATGTTCAAAGATTTCAGGGATTATATATACATATATGCAGATAAGATAAAAAAATAAATAGATAAATGAGTGAAATAAAATTGAGAAGTTCAGAGATTCAGGGATTATATTTATATTAATATACATATTAACAAAAAAAATTACCGGCTACAAATTAATTTTTTTGATGTAATAAATGAATACATAGATATATAGATAAAATAAAAAAATACCGGCCACATATTAATTTTCTGATGTAATAAATAAATAAATAAATATATAGATAAATAAATAAATGAAACAAAAACTGGCCACAAATTAATTTTCTGATGTAATAAATAGATAGATAAATAAATACATAAATACATAAATGAACGAATGAATGACTAAAATACTGCACACAGCCAGTACTGATTATTCCTGACCTCATGTCAACATATCCATCCTCCTCCTCATCATCATCATCATCAGGCAGGGAAAACTAATTCAAAAAAGCATGATAGCACAAAATGTACAGGAATCAGTTTTTTGTTTGAAGACATCCTAAAAAAAATAAAAAAAAAAAAAACAGTAAAAAAAAAATTAGTAAAAAAAAAAATCAGAGCTGAACTTGTTCTTTCTCTCAGATGCTTTCTGGCACTGCTCACATGATTGTGCCTTGTGTGTGACTGACCTGTTGGAGAGACAGAGAGAGAGACAGAGAGAGCGATGTTGATGCGCGCTTGTTTGCTGCTTGTGTGATATATAACAACT
>CM060350.1:22138082-22144534 GCA_030674155.1 Stramonita haemastoma | reverse complement strand
AAAAAAAAAAAATTTTTTTTGAGTTTTCTGTTCCTTCCATGAACACGTGTTGTGAAGTGTCGCTCACTTTTACAGGCAGTAAGTAAAAACTGGGTTTGGTTTTTTTTGGGGGGGGAGGGGTAATGTTTTTTTTTTTGGTTTTGTTTTGGCATGAAGAAAGCTTGAAGGGTGGATATGTATTGTTTTTGATATTTTGGAGGTTTTTTTTAAAACTTTTTTTTTTTTTGCGGAAATTTTATTTCTTAAAAGGGTTTCTTTTTTTTTTGGGTTGGTTTGTTGACTTTGTAATGGGCTGGGTTATATATGGAGTGGATGGATGGAAGGATTTTATTTTGTGAGTGTTTAGGTTTGTAGACGATTTGATTATGATGTCAGGTTTATCGGAATACAGATTTTATGTTGGATGGAATTTTATAGAAACTTGAATATGTTTATAAATAATTTTTTTTTTTTTTTTTTAAAAAGATGTGGGCTAAAGGTGATGATGTACTATGACATTGTTGATCATTGGTTAAACTGTTTTTTTACGAAAACTGCGTCCATGACCTCTAACAACACAAGGTCGCGACTATGACCTCTAACGCAAGGTCGCCAAATAGAACAGACGAAGACCTGTCTTTTTTTAAAAATGGCAACTTGTTTTTAATGAAATACCATTTTATAAAACATGTTGGTTTTTTTGTTTTTTTGTAGTTGGTAGGGTATCGTGCTATGATGGCCAATTGTGAAAAGTCTGCAGTGGATTATTTTGGCTCCACAAGACTTTGAACTCATAAGACATGCATCCAAGTTGGGTTTCTGTTTTTTAACATTGTGAAAGATATATATTTGTATGCTACCATTTTTTACGATTTGTCAAGAGCAGTCAGTATTGATTTCAATTTTTTTAAAAACCCATTTTTTAGAGAAAATGTGTGAAATGATAATAATATAGACTATTCGAGGGGAAAGTTATTGATGGATAATATTTACACTAACAGGAGGGAATGATGAGCAGCCTTCAGTGAAGAAGCATTTAAACTGAAACAGATGGTAAAAAAAAACATATATATATAACATGTTATATATATATATATATAATATATATATATATATATATATATATATATATATATATATATATATATATATATATAAAACATTGTAGACTTGCTCAGAGATATGCATATCAATCTCTATTCTAGCCAATTTGATTTTTTAATGTTTATTTTAAATGCAGTAAATGAAGAAAAGAAAGAAAAGGAAGAAAGAAAAGTGACAACAGATTTCTTTCTCCTCTTTACAATGAACATTTATTATAAGGGATTAGCCCCCCCCCCCATCTGGTTATTTCATCAACTCAAGATTACCACACCAAAAAAATTAAGGTTGCTGAAAAATCAAACAAACCCCCCCCCCCCCCCCCCCCCCCCCCCAAAAAAAAAAAATCTGGTTTCATCAACTGTAGATTACGGCACCAAAAAAAAAAAACCCTTTTAGGTTGCTGAGAAAACAAATATTTCCCCCAAACCAAAAAAATTGATAAAGACAATGGTAGTTGATGGATTAGAAAAAGTAACCATCTTGTTCCCTGACTGGAGAAAGAAAGAAGAAAACAAAGATACGGGAGATGACGATTTTTAAAAAACTTGCCCCCAAAACAGACCGTAGTTCCTTGATTGCTCTTTGGTTCCTTTCTCGGGTGGTTGTTTTGCCCGATGTACAGAATACATACAGCTTGTAGGCGAGTTGTGATACAGACACTTTCCATCCTCAGAACGGTGAGGTACGGATGGCTGTGTGTGTGTGTGTGTGGGGGGGGTGTTGTGTGCTTCCTCACTATTGCTCACTCAAAGGGTATCGTCGGTGTGTCTGTCTGTGTGTGTGTGAGTGAAGACGTGGGTAAACAGTGCACACATGCGTGTGAAGCAGGGAGTGGAGAGAATAGGGGTTGTGGTGTTAGTGTGTGTAGAACGGAGAGAAAAGAGAGTTTGGTATAAATGTGTGTACAATTCTGATCAGTGTCTGTGTTATCACTGTTGATAAATTCATTCAGAGGGGAAGCGTGACTGGTGTTCGTTCATATTCCACTGTTGTTCATGCATCAGAGCATATCTCCGTTCCTTCCTTTCAGTCAGTCAGTCGTCCAGAGCGTTAGATGCGGTCATTCACCGTCATGGTGATGATTCAGATATTTTAGCAGGAAAACTGCGTGAAGGAGAAAATATTATCCAGAAAAAGAAGAGACGTAAAATACCAGTTCTTCTGATTAAAGATCAGAAATAAGCACAGCTTAGAAATAGACCCCCAACTTTCAAAAAATACCATTTCAAAGTTGAAGACAGAAAGTTGGGGTTTTTTTTTTTTTTTTTTTTCAAAGATAAGCTCAGATAAGTTGATTGATTTTTTTTGTTTGAGATGGGAGGGTTGGCAGGAAAATTGTGCAGCCTGTCCAGATAGGTAGACACCTGATCTCAGGTGAGTGTGATGGCGAGTTTTTGGAAACATCAAACGAAACCGGTGTGGTACAGCATCCAACATGGAAGTATTATTTCATTTCTAGCAATACTGTTGTTCACCTGTGCTGCGTCGTGTGGTTTTGCAAGATATCATGTTGGTAGTCACAACTTCTGTGAAAAAAGAATTGGGAGGGTTTCGGGACGTTTGAAACTGAGCACAACTGTCATCATCATGGCTTGGCTTTGCGAACGAAGATTAAGGGCACTGTCCACGTCTGGTGCAGGCTCGCTGGTGGCTGTTCAGTCCAATGCGTGACAAACAAACCCGGCTGCAGCGGCTGCAGGGGAAAGTCGATTCTGGGGTTGATGTAGGGGGACACGGTTCTTCCTCCTCATTCGCTTCTCCTCAAGGGTGGCTCTGCGATTGTCCTCAAAGGAGGAGACCACTGTAAGAGCCATCAAAACAAACATACATCAACAACAACAAACCCCCCAACTCTAACAGCCAACAACAACAACAACAATGTCGTAGTCAAACTCTGATCGTGTCCATGCTGGAAGAAAACTCGCTGGTTGATCTTGAAAGTTGCGATCAAATGTTCAGTCTATTTAGAAAAAATAAAATAAAATGATGTGTACACAGATACTCTGTAATTTCATCATCTGTGTTATGTGGTCCCCAAAAGCAACGAGTTGGGAGGAAAAAATGTCAGAGAAAAGTGCTGAACTTGAAAGCAGTAACGCATCATTTACCACAAAATTGCACCTAATGAATTGAAAAAAAAAAAAAAGAGATGTTCAAAGATTTCAGGGATTATATATACATATATGCAGATAAGATAAAAAAAAATAATAAATGAGTGAAATAAAATTGAGAAGTTCAGAGATTTCAGGGATTATATTTATATTATATACATATTAACAAAAAAAATTACCGGCTACAAATTAATTTTCTGATGTAATAAATAAATAATAATATATAGATAAAATAAAAAATACCGGCCACATATTAATTTTCTGATGTAATAAATAAATAAATAAATATATAGATAAATAAATAAATGAAACAAAAACTGGCCACAAATTAATTTTCTGATGTAATAAATAGATAGATAAATAAATACATAAATACATAATGAACGAATGAATGACTAAAATACTGCACACAGCCAGTACTGATTATTCCTGACCTCATGTCAACATATCCATCCTCCTCCTCTCATCCTCATCATCAGGCAGGGAAAACTAATTCAAAAAAGCATGATAGCACAAAATGTACAGGAATCAGTTTTTGTTTGAAGACATCCTAAAAAAAATAAAAAATAAAAAAACATAAAAAAAAATAGTAAAAAAAAAATCAGAGCTGAACTTGTTCTTTCTCTCAGTGCTTTCTGGCACTGCTCACATGATTGTGCCTTGTGTGTGACTGACCTTGTTGGAGAAGAGAGACAGAGAGAGAGACAGAGAGAGCGATGTTGATGCGCGCTTGTTTGCTGCTTGTGTGATATATAACAACTATCTATATATCTATCTATCATTCAGTCCGTTGTTATGCCTCCTATGTGCTGTTGTGTACAATAAATAAGATGATTATGCATTGATGATTCTTATGACTTTTTCTGATACGAAATCGTCGGACAAGATTGTATAGTAATTGTTTTTTCTCTCCAAATACTGTCCTGAGATGTAGTTCTACTGCAGATTGTGAGAATGAGATTGCCAATTTTTTCTTCTTCTTCTTCTTCGAAGCTGATTTTATTCAGAGTGATATTTTACAATGATTGGACAAACATTTTAAACGCTTGATTTCATAAGATTTTTTTTTTTTTAAGTGTAAAGTCAGTTTTATATTGGTTCTATGACATATACTGCGTTTTTTAAGTCTGTCATCTTGATTTCATAAGATTTTTTTTTAAAGTGTAAAGGCAGTTTTATATTGGTTCTATGACATATACTGCGTTTTTTAAGTCTGCCATCTTCTTTGTGAAGCAGTGTGGAAGTTCTGTGTAGCGCTAGTCACGGAGATTAAAGTGACCGGTTCTTAGACGTGCGGATAATGATTCTGAAGCTTGTACTAGACTAACACGTTTTGATGCAATAATTCTTCATGTATTTTTCCCAGAGGTATGGTTGGGTTTTTGTTTTTTATCTTCTTCTTCTTCTTCTTCTTTTGCGTTGTTGTCTGTTTCTGTGCAAAGCAGATATACCATATACATTTTTAACCAGTGACATTTCGTTTGATATGCATGTACATCCATTTTGTTTGAGATACATGTACATCTATACATCTCATATTGTCGAAGTATTAAAATGAAAATATTATTAAAATTTCAAAACCGAATCAGTGAAAAATGCATGGTTTTTTTGGTTTTGTTGTGGGGGGGGGGGGGGGGGGGGGGGGGGGGGGGGGTTGAGATTTGGCTATACTGCATCTGGCAGTGTTTTTCTAAGAGACTGGAAAAAATTTGGTGTCAATTTTACATGATGTTATTATTTAAGTATATATTATCAGAAGTTAACTGCGTATATTATGATGGTTATTCTTTTTCATACGACTTTTATTATTATTATTATTTATTTATTTTTAAAAAAAAAGTTTATGCTTATGTAATATTGGTGAGGAATCCTGAACACGTGTTAAATGATACACTCACCCCACCCAGACTGTGTGACTAGGAAAGATGGTGACGACATTGTGTCGTTTCCAGTGTGACTCATTGGGGTTTTTTTTTTGGAGTGCGTCATTGAAATCTCGACATAGGCAAAAGAAACAGTGTCCATTCTCTGTGTAGTTAGAGTTCACGCTCATCGTATGTGTCCCAGATTTTTAACTGTTAGAATCTTAACCAGAATCTTTTTTTTTTTCTTTCAGAAATGAAAGTGCAACTTTGATCATTCATCTCCAGAAATGAAAGTGCAACGTTTATCATTCATCTTTTCTTATTATATATCTCTATAAAACACCTCACCCCGTTTTACTTGTCATTTAAAATTAAAAAAAAAAAAAGTGAATATTGTAAAAAAATTGTTTTGGGGTTTGTAAAAAGAAGAATAATGGAAGTGCCCTATATACATGCGCCCCCCAGGAGTTCAGCGACTTTTTGTACTGAAGAGATCAAAGGTGTACAGACCTGCTCTGTTCTGTTCTGTCTGTTGGCGCACAGAATCGCTCAACGTCACTGCCTGTTTCTCCATGCTTCATTCTGTCAATATACAGCGCCCAGTTATAACAACATTGTCTTTGTTTTCTTCTTTATATATCATGTTTCTTAGAAACAGTGTAAAAAAAAAAAAAAAAAAAAAAAAAAATTGTAACAGGGGATATTTTTTTTGTTTTCTTTATATACCATGTTTCTTAAGAGACAGTGTAAAAAAAAAAAAAAAAAAACCCCCAAACAATTGTAAAATAACGGGGGTAACTTTTTTTTAACGTGGAAAAGGGATGTTTGCGTTCATATTGCAAAATATAATAATAAAAATAAATACTGGCTGTATGAGAGACATTTCAGCAAAAAAAAAAAAAAGCGTGAACCTCCCCTCCCCCCCCCCCCCCCCCCCCCCCCCCCCCCCCCCCCCCCCCCCCCCCCCTTCCCTTCTCTCTCTCTCTCTCCCCTGTTTCTGACAAGTTCCTGTATACTACTAATGTCATGTACTGTAGAGGGTTATGTGTGTGCTTTGAGCACTGTGGAGTGGTGTGTTGAAGAGACGGATTAAATGCCATTGTTAAATGATCCTTCAGCTGCCTGTCAGCCTTGTCGCTTTTCCTGGAGGAGTGAAACTGATGGGTGAAAAGTGTGTGTGTTTGTGGTGAAAGTGGTGTCAAAGAAGTTGTTGTTGTTGTTGTTGTTCCCCAGCTTAACACTCTGGGGGGTCATCCAGAATATGCAGTACTCTGTCTCACTCATCCCACCTGGGAATCACTGTGAGATTGAAATTGCACACTGAATGAGCAGTTTGCGTGTAGGACTGTTTTCAAGTACCTCGCCATATAGGCAGCCATACTCTGACTTCAGA
>CM060350.1:22105582-22130582 GCA_030674155.1 Stramonita haemastoma | reverse complement strand
GAAAAGAGAAAGAGAAAGAAAAAAGAGAGAGCGCAAAAACCTGAGAAACATAGAGGCAATAATGAATTAATTATCCTAATGTGAACGATACAAAATGGTGCAGACATTTCACTGGAGGCCCAGTCAGTTCACACAATCGCAGGTTTTGGTTTTTTTCACAGGAACTCTCACTCACCCCCCGGTATGATTCCTCTCTTTCCTCACAATGACATCACGCATTCAATTTCATTCTCAACACGCTGTAACAAACACACCACACCACCCTTGATTTCAGCAACACACAGACACGGGTCAATGCTTTATGCCCTAGAATGGCATAGGTAAAAGATAAGGGTGTCCCCGTAACTTATGTAGTTGTAGGGGAACGAGGCGTCAGAGACCTTAGCTTCTCTAGGGGCCAGCATGTTGAGGGCGGTGGCGCCCATCTCCTCTCCCTCGCTGCTTTACCTTCCCTGACCCTAAAGAGGGCAGGTACACATTGACAGCTGGGTGAACTGGGGGGGACTGTACTGAAGCCAAGGCGCGCAAACGGTCACCCATCCAACTGGTAACCACGCTTAATGCTGCCTAACCTTAGCTTGGGGGAAAGCGAGTGCTGTGACCACTGAGCTATCCTGTCCTGTCAATAATGGCATACAACATTCATAAAACATTCTTAACTGCACTGTATAACACTACACTCACCACTTCCAGATGTATGGCTATAAATCCTCACACAAACTGACATATCTGACACAAACGGACACATCTCAGAGGAAAACAGTGTGCCCGTGTGGCTGCTGTGCTGTGCTGTGCTGTGTCTGTCTATCAGAGTAACTGCTGCACACAAGCGGCAGTTTCCAGCAGCATCCTAGTTGCTGTAGTAGTTTGCTGCATGGAGGAGTGAAGTCTGCATCAAATCTGAATCATATTTACATCAGTGGAATAACAAACCTTTCACGATTCACAAGAAGAACATGGAGCCCCACTCTTCCAAAACAAAACAACCCCCCCCCCAACCCAAACCAAACCCAACCACCACCAAAGCACCATAAAAATTCTCTATCCCTCAAAAAACCAAACAAAAATCCCAAACAAAAACAAACAACAATAAAAAAAAAACCTGCACTGAAATCTCGTCCTATCACATACATGCTCATCCACTTGGTTTTGGGCATGTAATAACATGTTGGTTTGTCCATCGTGTTCGACGATGACCTCCAAAACAGCAGAGGAGGCAGCTGCTGTTTATGAAATTGGGCAGAAACTTGATTATAGTGGAGATGCCTCACCCACAGTACATCCCCACTCTCTCGGCCAAGAGGGCATAAGGACAGTCAGCGTTGGAGATGTTCTCCAAAGGCCAACTAGCCCCCAGGGCTGCAGCACATAAGGACTGTGCAAGTCAAGCCTCCTATGTATTAACATATGTCACATGATACAAACACACACACACATCCTTCTGAGCTGAATTTCTCATTCGTGAGATAATACAGTATTTGAATGGAAACAAACAGAACAGAACAGTCTGTCCCATGTTCCATTCCCTTCATCAACTGCACCCTTTATTAATTTTTTTATTTTATCTATACCACTTTATGTCACATCAGATTTCTCTGCGTGAAATTCGGGCTGCTCTCCCCAGGGAGAGCACGTCACCACAAGTGTAGTGCTACCCATTTTCACTGAAGCAGTTCTCTCTCTCTCTATGTCACAAGACACAGAAACATTTGCAAAACTGGCGCTGACAGCAACAACAAAAATGTACAAGCCAGTTTTTTTTTTGCTATGACAATTTTTTCTGATTGAAAAGTTTTGCACACTGGAAACAAACAACACGAAACTTTCACTGGATGTGAGGCGACCCACACATACATTGTAGCTAGCACTAGACAGCAATGCTGATCATCATTACAGAGTTGGTGGTGGTGGGGTTTTTTTTCCCCTCCCACTTCTCCTTGGCACATCACTGTTTTCAAAATTTTCCCAATCCATCCACAACCCCCCCCCCAAAAAAAACAAACAAAAGGTCTGATAACAGTGAAGGCTTATCATTGGTTCCAGTCTTCTGTGAAAACAGGGCAGGTCAGAGGTCACGGCTGTTATGTTCATCCTCTTCTTCACGATGACTGACGGACATCATCCACCCTGGCACCAGAGGGGAGAGGGGGGTGTGACAGGCAGGGGGGGGGGTGTGTGTGTGTGTGTGTCACCTCTTGCCTCCCTTGCCTTTGCCCTTCCCAGAATCCCCTGTTGCCCTTGTGGCGGTGGTTTCCCTGATCACACACTGTGTGTTCGTGACATGGTTTTCACTCACACGTTTGGTTCAGAACCATTGTTCACATCAAAACAGTGTGTGTTCAGTGATACCAATGTTGTTCACATCAAACAGTGTGTGTTCGTGATACAAGTTGTTCACATCAAAACAGTGTGTTTCAGTGATCCATGTGTTCACATCAACACAGTGTGTGTTCAGTGATACCAATGTTGTTCACATCAAACAGGTTGTCAGTGATACAATGTTGTTCACATCAAACAGTGTGTGTTCAGTGATACCAATGTTGTTCACATCAAAACAGTGTGTGTTCAGTGATACCAATGTTGTTCACATCAAAACAGTGTGTGTTCAGTGATACCAATGTTGTTCACATCAAAACAGTGTGTGTTCAGTGATACCAATGTTGTTCACATCAAAACAGTGTGTGTTCAGTGATACCAATGTTGTTCACATCAAAACAGTGTGTGTTCAGTGATACCAATGTTGTTCACATCAAAACAGTGTGTGTTCAGTGATCCAATGTTGTCACATCAAAACAGTGTGTGTTCGTGATACCATGTTTTCACACAAAACAGTGTGTGTTCAGTGATACCAATGTTGTTCACATCAAAACAGTGTGTGTTCAGTGATACCAATGTTGTTCACATCAAAACAGTGTGTGTGTTCAGTGTACCAAAATGTTGTTCATATCAATTTCACATACACAGTGTGTGTTCAGTGATACCAATGTTGTTCACATCAACACAGTGTGTGTTCAGTGATACCAATGTTGTTCACATCAAACAGTGTGTGTTCAGTGATACCAATGTTGTTCACATCAAACAGTGTGTTTTCAATGATACCAATGTTGTTCACATCAAACAGTGTGTTTCAATGATACCAATGTTGTTCACATCACAAAACAGTGTGTTCAGTGCACACCGCCATCCACAGATTACAACATTGTTTAATCAACAGATGAGGACGTTATTTTATCAACAGACAAGGACATTGTTTTAGCAACAGATAAGGACGTTGTTTTATCAACAGATAAGGACGTTGTTTTATCAACAGATAAGGACGTTGTTTTATCAACAGATAAGGACGTTGTTTTATCAACAGATAAGGACGTTGTTTTATCAACAGACAAGGACGTTGTTTTATCAACAGACAAGGACGTTGTTTTATCAACAGACAAGGACGTTGTTTTATCAACAGACAAGGACGTTGTTTTATCAACAGACAAGGACGTTGTTTTAGCAACAGATAAGGACATTGTTTTAGCAACAGATAAGGACATGGTTCAATCCACTGTCACAGCAATCAGTTTTTCTATGAAGATAAGGATTTCAATTCCACTCTTGTTTCGTTCAACAAAACTCACGATTTCTGACTTGATGTAACAATGCACAGCTTCCCTGGTATAGCTTACGTCCAATACTTATTACCCAAGTATTTTATGAGGACATAAGTATAATGATTCTCAGCATCCATCATACATATGACCCAAAACAACAAACAAACAAACAACAAAAGAAGTGAAGCCACTCTTCTGGCTATATAAATAGAGTATGACAACATGTTTCCTCCCTCCCTCCCTCTCTCTCTGTGCTGCCTTATGGTATGCACTGCTGCTAACCTCATGGTCCAACACCACTCACCCCGATCTTACCACCCAGCCATACCACGCGAAGCTTCTCCTGATAATAATAATAATACATGGAATTTATATAGCACTTTATCTTGCAAAAAACAAATCAAATCTCCTACACAGCTGTCAGTCAGTTTCCCCCACTTTCAGCTCCTCTCAGCTGCTAATTATTCCATCTCACCCCAGTCCAGATGGTGTTAATTATAGCAGGAACTGACCACACGGGGACTAGGTAAAAGGAAAGGGGGCGCTAAATATAGCACTCTTCACCGATTGAGTGATGCTGGCTTTGTGCGCTGTGCTGCACCAGCTCTAGTGACGACAATCAGGCTGCTGCTTTGTTCTGGAGCCAGACATTCCTCTGGAGTGGTGACCGCCCCCCCCCCCCCCCCCCCCCCCCCCCCCCCCCCCCCCCCCCCCCTGACAACCCAGTTTGTAAAGAAATCGAAATGAATGTCTCCAAGTCCTTCAGATGAAATCGTAACCCAGGCCACGTGTGCGCATGCACACAGAACATCTTGAAAAACAAAACAAAACAACCCCCCCGACCCAAAAACTCTTCAGAACAAAACCAAACCAAACCAACAGAGAAACACAGCAAGACTCACAGACGGACCAAGACAACACCACCACCACAACGTAATTCTTGCTCATTTCCTGCATCCCTCCACTACATGCACATGAGAACCGCGTGCAGCCCCTACTGTCAGTTCGTGCCTAGACAACACCCCACCCCTCTAATCCCCCCTCACCTTGATCATGGTGTCTCTCTCCAGGTTATCGTTGTCCTCTTTCTCGCTGTCCGAGTCTGCTGCTGCAGGGACACCCCCCTCCCCCTCCCCTTCCTCCATCCCATAATCCTCCTCTGTGGCAGCGACCCCTCGACCTCGCTTCTTCTTGGGGGCGGCGCCCGTAGCGTAGGGGGTCAGGTGACTTTCCTTGTTGTACTGCCGCGTGAAGGCTGCTTTTGTCTGTGAGAGACACAAGAGAAATTTTTAAAATTTATTTATTCTTTTACGTCGAGGATAATGGAATTATAAGCGCTCTTGTGCTTTTTTATATCCAGTCCCCGTGTGTATGCAGTTTTGTAAATCAAATGTCATCTGTTCCCATTAACATCAGTGCTGACTCCACTCACCCCAAAAGTCCTTCGGAGGAGACTATAAACCGAGGCCCTGTGTGCAAATGCATGCTGAACATCTTGCTAACACATTAAATCCTGTTCCGCTTTTCGTAAGAGTAGGCCATTGTGTGCTGGTGGGAACAGATGACAAGGTTTACAAAATTGCACACACACGGGGACTGGATGTCAAAAAAAAGCAAATGAGTGCTTATTCCATTTCCCTCAATATAAAAGAATAAATAAATAAATATTTTAAAGAAGGGAGATAATCCGTTGGGCAACACAAGCCCCTGCAGAATGCTGAAGGTTAATCAATGAATTCAATACACTACTTCAAGGTGTAAAGCAACACCAGTCCTGACACAACCATTCCCACTCTACCTTGGAGTCCAGAAGGGATCTTTGTGTGAACTAACATCATCACCACCACTCACCTTGCTTAGAAAGCAAAAAGTCCGGGTCGAATGTGCGGTGGTTCGTACCCGTTTGGGCCCCAAACTTTTCCCCCCATCCATCAGACCCTGAGTGGTGGTTTGGGCGCTAGTCTTTCGGATGAGACACTAAACCGAGGTCCCGTGTGTTGCACATCACTATTTAGCGCACGTAAAAGAACCCACGGCAACAAAGGGGTTGACCCTGGCAAAATTCTGTAGAAAAAAAGCCACGCTGATAGGGAAACAGATACAGTTGCATACCGGAAAAAGAAAAAAAAAAATGGGTAGGCGCTGCACTTGTGGCGACGCGCTCTCCCCGGGGAGAGGAGAGCAGCCTGAATTTCACGCAGAGAAATCTGCTGTGACGTAAAAGGTAAAGTCTGTCCCGAGCCTAAGGCTCATCAGGCCGGTGCTTATCCCGGTTTCTGTGGCGTTAAGCGACTGAGAGTCATAGACTCCCCCTGGATAGGACGCCAGTCTATCGCAGGGTTAACCCCCAACACAAGGTTGGTACCCCTTTTACACCTGGGTGGGGTGAGAAAATAGCCGTAAAGTGCCTTTTCCAAGGGCACAGCGCCATAGCCGAAAGCTGGGATCGAACCCACAACCTTTAGATTACGAGTCCAATGCCCTAACCACTAGACTACAGCAGCGGCTGGCTGTGACATAAAGTGGAATAAAATACAAAAATACAAAAAAAAAACCCCAACTCTACCTTGGAGTCCAGCAGGGTGAAGGGGTCTGTGCTGTTGGGCCACTTGCTGATCTCCAGCATGTTGTCGTAGTCGTCTTTGACGATGTCGTAATCGTCCATCAGACTGGATGACCTTTGGCACGCCCTCTGACCCCAGCCGGGCCAGCGGGTCGGTCAGCCGTGACCTCAGGGCGGGGAGGTAATCCATGTTGAGGCCTCGCTTGTCGCAGGACACCCTGTAAGGACAGTTTTCCTTCAATCTGTGCTCATGGGGGTTTTTTTTTGTGATTTTTTTTCTCCTTCTTCCGTGAGTGAGCTTTTAGAAGCAGTGCTGTTTTCTTAAAAATTATTATTATTCTTTTACATCAAGGATAATGGAATAAGCACTCATGTACTTTTTTTTTTTTTACAACCAGTCCCCATGTATATGCAGTTTTGTAAATCTGTTCCCACCGGCACACAATGGCCTACTCTTCCGAAAAGCGGAACAGGATTTAACGTGTGCGCAAGATGTTCTGCGTGCGTTTGCACACCAGGCCTTGGTTTAGAGTCTCATCTGAAGGACTCATCACAGCTGTCAGTCAGTTTCCCCCACTTTCAGCTGCTAATTAACCCATCCTATCCCAGCCCAGCTGGTGCTATTTATAGCAGGAACTGACCACACTTGGACTACTAGGTAAAAGGAAAGGGGGGCATGCTAAATTAGCACCCTCAACTGAGTGATGTTGGTTTGTGTGCTGTGTCATATTTGAGACACATTGCGGTAATGTTATTTTGTGGTGTAGTCACCAAAAAAAAGGCAAGGTGTTCTCATCACCTGTGTGGTCGTAGGGGAGTGAGGTGTCAGAGACCTCAGCTTCTCTAGGGGCCAGCATGTTGAGGACGGCGCCTATCTCCTCTCCCTCGCTGCTTTACCTTCCCTGACCCTAAAGAGGGCAGGTACCCATTGACAGCTGGGTGAACTGGGGGACTGTATAAAAGCCAAGGCATGCAAACGGTCACCCATCCAACTGGTAACCATGCTCAAAGCTGCTTAACTTGGCTGGGGGAAAGCCAGCACTCTGACCACTGAGCTATCCTGGATTTGTGCACTGTGTCATAGTTGAGAGATATTGCGGTAATGTTATTTTGTGTGGTGTAGTCACAAATACACTGTGCAAATATAGGGCTTTGCCTATTTTGAAATTGCATGCTTTTTTTTTTAAAAATGAAGAGATGGAGAGAGAGAGAGAGAGAGAGAGAGAGAGAGAGAGAGAGAAGAGAGAGAGAGAGAGAGGAGAGAGAGAGAGACAGAGAAGAGAGAGAGAGAGAGAGAGAAGAGAGAGAGAGAGAAGAGAGAAGGAGAGAGAGA
This sequence comes from Stramonita haemastoma, assembly GCA_030674155.1. Classification (NCBI taxonomy): domain Eukaryota; kingdom Metazoa; phylum Mollusca; class Gastropoda; order Neogastropoda; family Muricidae; genus Stramonita; species Stramonita haemastoma. The sequence goes on along the minus strand of CM060350.1, from coordinate 22,123,093 downwards.
GAGGAGAGAGAGAGAGGTACATAATCTGCTACTACCCAATTACAAAAGAGCTAATACCAACCAAATCAAAATGTGTATCAGTTCTTAGGCTTGTTTAGAGCTAGGCCATTTTACAATTACAACCATCCACACAACCCCCCCCCCCCCCCACAACCACCACAAAAAACCCCAACAAAAAAACCCAACTTTGAACATCATGATACCAAATAAACAACCATACCGTAACAAACAAAAAAACCCCAACCCAAACATTGAACATCATAATACCAAAGAAACAACCATACCATAACCCCCCATCCCAAACTTTGAACATCAAGATACCAAAGAAACAACTGCACCATAACAAAAAGCATAACACAAAAAAGGCAGCAGCACTGGGGCCACACATACTGCAAGGCCATGTGACAGCGCAGCTCCTGCAAGATGCGGTCGTTTTTGTTGGTGGTGGAGTTCTTGCCCAGCCAGGCGGGGAACTGAATCATCTGGGAGACTGCCCCCCGCATGTACTCCCCGGGAATGACACTGGCGAACATGGCCTGCAACCATAATGCTCTGTTAGACACTGAGGCCATGGACATACACACTGTTCAGTACATATATATACACACATTCTATGGAATACACTGCATGGTATAAACCACAGCACTCTGTTAGACACTTAGGCCATGTATACACACACACTGTTCATTACATGCACACACACACACACACACACACTCACTACTATGGAATGCACAACATGGTATAAACATAAACCGCAGCAGTCATCACACTTAGGCCACACAAACACACACACTCACACACACAGACACACACACACTAACTATTCATTACTCACACACAAACTATTTATTACACACACAAAGACACACACACACTCACACAACAGATTTTAACGTGTGTGCAAAATGTGTGACAGCAAAGTTGAGGCTACTGGCGGTGTGTTGTGTTGTGGTGTGGCTGGTTGTGGCTGGTGTGGTGTGTTGTGTGTGGCATGGTGTTGTGGCATGGTGGGGTGTGTTGTGGCATGGTGTGGTGTGTTGTGGCATGGTGTGTGTGGTGTGCATGGTGTGTTGTGGCATGGTGTGGTGTGTTGTGGCATGGTGTGTTGTGTTGTGGCATGGTGTGTTGTGTTGTGGCATGGTTGTGTTTTGTGTTGTGGCATGGTGTGTTGTGTTGTGCATGGTGGTTGTGTTGTGGCATGGTGTGGTGTGTTGTGGCATGGTGTGTTGTGTTGTGGCATGGTGTGTTGTGTTGTGGCATGGGGTGGTGTGTTGTGTTGTGGCTGGTGTGTTGTGGCCTGGTGTGTTGTGTTGTGGATGGTGTGTTGTGTTGTGGCATGGTGGGTGTGTTGTGGCATGGTGTGTTGTGTTGTGGCTGGTGTGTTGTGTTGTGGCATGGTGTGTTGTGTTGTGGCATGGTGGGTGTGTTGTGGCATGGTGTGTGTGTTGTGGCATGGTGGGTGTGTTGTGGCATGGTGTGTTGTGTTGTGGCATGGTGTGGTGTTGTGTTGTGGCCTGGTGTGGTGTGTTGTGTTGTGGCTGGTGTGTTGTGTTGTGGCATGGTGTGTTGTGTTGTGGCGGTGTGTTGTTTGTGGCATGGTGTGTTGTGTTGTGGCATGGTGTGTTGTGTTGTGGCATGGTGTGTGTGTGTGTGTGTTGTTGTGTGGCATGTGTGTGTGTTGTGGCATGGGTGTTTGTGCATGTGGTTGTCTGGTGTGTGTGGCATGGTGTGATGTGTTGTGGCATATTGTGGTGCGGTGTGGCATGTTTACCTGTGTGGGCAGGAGGCTCCAGTTGCCCGACCTCTGACCTGCCTGTCCACCAGGTCACCACAGCTGATGCTCTCTGCTGCTCTGGCCAGCAGTGACAGGTGTTTGCCTCGGTCCCCCCTGGTGTGGGCACACACACACAGAACACACAATCACATGGGGGGACGGATAGCCTAGTGGTCAGAACATTGCGCTGGCAATTTGACAACCCGGGTTCAAGTCCGTCGAGGAGATTTTTCTCCTAGAGTTAACATCAGTGCTGACTCCACTCTCCCCAAAAAGTCATTTGGATGAGACTGTAAACCGAGGCCCCGTGTGCGAACGTACGCAGAACGTCTTGCACACACGTTAAATCCTGTTCTGCTTTTCGTAAGAGTAGGCCATCATGTGCCGGTGGGAATAGATGAATTGACAAAACTGCATACACACGGGGACTGGATGTAAAAAAGCACGAGTGCTTATTCCATTATCCTCGATATAAAGAATTAATCAAAATCAAATCAAAAGACAGACAGAATTATGGAGGAAAAAGTAGTGGAGGAAAAACGAGTGCAGGTGCCAACTTCTCAATCATTTCAAAAATGACTTATCAAAGATTCAATACAAAAAACAAAAAAAAAATTGAAATGAAAATAAATTCTAGAAACAGAAAGAAAGGAGGGAGGGAGGGAGGGAGGAGAAGAAGGAAGGAAGGAAGGAAGGAAGGAAGGAAGGAAGGAAGGAAGGAAGGAAGGAAGGAAGGAAGGAAGGAAGAGAGACAGAAAAGGAAGAGAGAAAGAAAGAAAGGAAAGAAAAGAAAGACAGAAACACTACACTACTCTACACAACACAACACTATACTACACCACATGACACACCACACCACACACACAACCCAACCCACCAACCAGCCACACTTTCCACCACAACCACCACACCCAACACACAACACAACACACCACACCAACCACAACCCAACCCACCACACCAGCCACACTTTCCACACAACACCACCACACAACCCAACACGACACACCACATCACACCACATCACACAACACAAAAACACCACCCCACACCCCAACCCCACACAACACTACACCAACCACACCACCCCACCCACCCCACACCAGACCTACCTAGCACCAAAAGGAGAGACACTGATGTAGTTCTCATGCACAAAGAGCGGCACGAAGCTGTAATCCTGGAAGAAGAGGTCAGACTTGTCGTTCAAGGTCATCTTGGCCATCTCCTCCCCGCCAGCAAAGATTTTGCGACTGACGTCAAAGATGCCCTGCACACACAACAACCATGACAACAGCTGTTCAGGTGATAAAGCTCCACACACAACCATAACATCTACTCTTTCAAAAAGCGGAACAGGATTTCATGCGTGACAGACTGACAGAGAGAGGCAATGATAGAGACAGAGGGACAATGATAGAGGACAATGATAGAGACATTGATAGACAGAGGGACAATGACAGACAGAGGGACAATGATAGACAGACAGAGACACAATGATAGAGGGATCATGATAGACAGAGGAACAGACAGGGGGACAGAGACAGACAGACAGAGGGACAAGAGGCAATGATAGAGACAGAGGGACAATGACAGACAGAGGGACAATGACAGACAGAGGGACAATGACAGACAGGGACAATGACAGACTGATAGACAGAGGGACAATGATAGACAGAGGGACAATGACAGAGGGACAATGATAGACAGACATACAGAGGGACAATGATAGGCAGACAGAGGGACAATGATAGGGACATTGATAGACAGAGGGACAATGATAGACAGACAGAGGGACAATGATAGGGACATTGATAGACAGAGGGACAATGATAGACAGACATACAGAGGGACAGAGAGACATAGACAGACAGACAGAGGGACAGAAAGACAATGATAGAGAAACAGAGACAATGACAGACAGACAGAGAAATGACAGAAAGACAGACAATGACAGACAGAGAGACAATGATAGACAGAGAAATGATACAGACAGAGGAACAGATAGACAAACGAGATACAGAGGAACAGACAGAGAGAGAGAGGCGGTGTTTAGCCACTGACCAGACGCAGGTCTTTCTGGCCCTGCCTGGCGTCTGTTTGGCCTGATCATAGCTCAGCTCCTTGTGGTTGGCTGTCCACATCGACATGTTGTGGATGCACTGACAACAACACCCGCACACATCTATAGCTACATATCAACACACACCCATACACATCTATAGCTACATATCAACACACACCCGAACACATCTATAGTACATAACACACACCGCACACATCTATAGCTACATATCAACACACACACCGTACACATCTATAGCTACATATCAACACACCCATACACATCTATAGCTACATATCAACACACACCCGCTCACGTCTATAGCTACATAACACACACCGCACACATCTATAGCTACATATCAACACACACCGTACACATCTATAGCTACATAACACACACCCGTACACATCTATAGCTTACATATCAACACAGCCGTATACATCTTTAGCTACATATCAACACACACACCGTACACATCGCTACATATCAATCAACCTGTCTTGTGACAGAAAAAACAATATGTATAAACTATATGTACATATAACATACAAACACACACACACAGACATAGACACAGACAGACAGACAGACAGACACACACAGACATAGACCCAGACACACAGAAGTGAGACAGCAAGGTACCAAAAGGTGAAGGAGAAGAATTTGAAGAATTTGAAGAAGAAGAATTTGAAGAATTTGAAGAAGAAGAATTTGAAGAAGAAGAATTTGAAGAAGAATTTGAAAAAGAAGGAGAAAAACGAGAAGATTTTGAAGAAGAAGCAGAAGAAGCAGAAGAAGAAGAAGAAGGGAGAAGAAGAAGAAGAAGGAGAAGGAGAAGAAGAGGAAGAATTGCAAAGAAGAAGAAGAATTGCAAAGAAGAATTGCGAAGAAGAATTGCGAAGAAGAGGAAGAAGAAGAAGAAGAAGAAGAAGAAGTAGAAGGAGAAGAAGAAGTAGAAGGAGAAGAAGAGCACTACAGGTGCACAGTCAGCCAGCCTCACCTGGCGAATGTCCTGGTTCGAGGACAGAATGATTTCCTGAAGAGCGGGCGGGGAGATTCTCAACCCTTCTTTGTAGGCGATGGACATCAGCGCCCCCTGCAATCCACAGAAACAGACATTTTCAATGCACACAGAAACAGACATTTTCAATCCACAGAAACAGACATTTTCAATGCACACAGAAACAGACATTTTCAATGCACACAGAAACAGACATTTTCAATGCACACAGAAACAGACATTTTCAATCCACATAGAAACAGACATTTTCAATGCACACAGAAACAGACATTTTCAATGCACACAGAAACAGACATTTTCAATGCACACAGAAACAGACATTTTCAATGCACACAGAAACAGACATTTTCAATCCACATATAAACAGACATTTTCAATCCACATAGAAACAGACTAGTTCAATCCATATAGAAACAGACATTTTCAATCCACATAGAAACAGACATTTTCAATCCACATAGAAACAGACTAGTTCAATCCACATATAAAGAGACATTTTCAATTCACACAGAAACAGACATTTTCAATGCACACAGAAACAGACATTTTCAATCCACATAGAAACAGACTAGTTCAATCCACATATAAAGAGACATTTTCAATTCACACAGAAACAGACATTTTCAATGCACACAGAAACAGACATTTTCAATCCACATAGAAACAGACATTTTCAATCCACATAGAAACAGACATTTTCAATCCACATAGAAACAGACATTTTCCATCCACATAGAAACAGACATTTTCCATCCTTCCTGTTTATAGCCCTGCTGACCACACAGGCCATATCATATATCGTTAAATCCTGTTCCGCTTTTCCTAAGAGTAGGCCATTGTGTGCCGGTGGGAACAGATGACAATATTGACACAACTGCATACACATGGGGACTGGATGAAAAAAAAAGCACATGAGTGCTTATCCCATTATCCTCGAAACAAAAGAATAAAAATAAATAAATTTAAAAAAACGTACTCTCTCTCTCTCTTCACCACGTCAAAACTCTCTCCTTTTAAATGTTTTCAAATCTCTTGTTTTCAATTGCAAAAAAAGACAGGTTTTTTTTTCCCCACTTTAATCAAAGAGCAAAAATACAAACAAACCCATCACTACAGCGACAACAGCCGACCCCTGACCTTGATCTGCTCGAGGCGAGGTCGCTGGAAGCGCAGGTCGAAGCAGTGGTTGGCGAGGGTTCGCATCTTGGGGGAGTTGCGGTCGTTGCAGATGCAGAGGATGGGGATGCGCGTGGCCTTGATCAGCTGCACCAGCTCCTGCAGCCCCCCCTGTCCTCGTTCCCCGCCATCCCGTCCACCTCGTCCATCACCAGGCAGTGCTTCTCGCCCTTGGTGTTCCCGGATGTGGCTGCTCTCCCCTGAGGTGGAAGAAGGAGGAGGAGGAGGTTTGAGTGGCGTTTTTGAAAATAACAGTTTGTGAAAGAGAGATATATATAGTTATATAGCTTGTGATATATTAATATATATATATATATATATATATATACATATATATTTATTACATTATATATATCACAGTTTTTGAGAGAGAGAGAGAGAGACAGAGAGATAGAGAGAGAGAGAGGGAGAGAGAGAGAGAGAGAGAGAGAGAGAGAGAGAGAGAGAGAGAGAGAGAGAGAGAGAGAGAGAGATTATATATATATATATTTCCCCCCGCTGTTCTCACCCATGTAGTCCACCAGAGTTTGGTTGTGCAGGGCCTCCGCCACATCCTCCTTCAGACTGCGTTTGGAGCGTTTGTCTGATGCGTTCAACTCCACTGTGGAAAACCCTGCCTCCTGAACACACACAGAACACATCAATCACTGCGTTTGGAGCGTTTGTCTGATGCATTGAGTTCCACTGTGGAGAACCCTGCCTCCTGAACACACACAGAACACAGGACAGAATACATCAATCACAGTTAATAACAGACATCACAGCTGTCAGTCAGTTCCCCTACTTTCAGCTGCTACCCATCACAGCCCCAAACTGGCGCTAGTTACAGCAGGAACTGACCACGCTTAGACTAATCCAATCCAATGATGTTGCTTAGAGCCCTGCCGACCGCACAGGCCATATCGGGCCACACTCAGACTTGGCAAAAGGAAGGGGTGCGCTGATTTTAACGCCGGGCCCTGAACCCTGGACTGAGTTATGCTGGATTAGCAATGCCAGGTATGCACAGGATGGCAAAATCCAGGTATGGATAATAAAGGTAAAGGTGTCCCATAACCTGTGTGGTCGTAGGGGAGTGAGGCATCAGAGATCTCAGCTTCTCTAGGGGCCAGCATATTGAGGGCGGCGCCCATCTCCTCTCCCTCGCTGCTATGGATGATGATGATGATGATGATGATGATGATGATGATGATGATGATGATGATGATGGCAATGCAAGGATGAGCTAACGACATGGGGGAAGCAACCCAGGTTTGATTCCCGGTCAAGGCGATTTTCCCCCTGGAGTTAACATCAGTGCTGACTCCGCTCTTCCCAAAAGTCCTTCGATGAGACTATAAACCGAGGCCCCGTGTACAAACGCACACAGAACATCTTGCGCACACGTTAAATCCTGTTCCGCTTTTAAGAGTAGGTCATTGTGTGCCAGTGGAAACAGATGACAAAATTTACAAAAAAAAACTGCATACACACGGGGGACTGGATGTAAAAAAGCACATGAGTGCTTATTCCATTATCCTTGATATAAAAGAATAAATAAAATAAAATAAAATAAAATAAAATAAAATAAAATATATAAATAAATAAACTGACTGACTGACTCACCCACTCACTCAGACTGACTCACTCACTGACTGACCGACTGACTCACCTTGCAGACCAGAACAGCGGTGGTGGTTTTGCCGATGCCTGGAGGACCTGAGAGCAGAGCGGCCCGATGCCCTGACCCATCATCCTGCCCGTAGAATCGACCTGTGAACCCATCACACACACATCCCTGACCTCTGAACCCACCATACATCCCTGACCTCTGAACCCATCACACATATCCCTGACCTGTAAACCATTCTTCAGTTACAAACACTCACATACCCAACCACACACACACTCACATGGATGGGACAGCCTGGTGGTCAGAGTGATGCGTTCATGATCTGCTGACCCCGGTTCGAATCTCATTCCAGAGGATTTTTACTCTGGAGTTAACATCAGTGCCGAGTCCACTGCACCCAATAAGTCTTTCGGATGAGACTATAAACCAAGGTCCAGTGTGAACACACAGAGAACATCTTGCACACACATTAAACCCGTTAGGCTTTTAAGAAGAGTAGGCTAATGTGTGCCATATGACAAAATGGCATACACACGGGGACTGGATGTAAAAAAAGCACACGAGTGCTTATTCCATTATCCTTGAAATAAAAAAATTTAAAAAAGAAACCCACCAAACCACACCACACTCACCCCCCCCCCCCCCCCCCCCACACACATACCCAACCACAACACACACACCAAACCAACACACACACACACACACACACAACCAAACAACCTACTTTGAAATCACCACACAGAGCCCACCCTTCCCTTCCCTTCTCAAGCCAAGCCAAGGCAAAGCAAATCAAAGACAAGAGCAGAAGACAGAACAACCCCCTCCCCCTTCCCCTCCCCCCCCTCACCTGTGGGCTTGATGCCAGCAGCCCTGTTCTTGTGCCATTTCTGGATCCATGTCAACAGCTTTTTGGCATTGCTCTTGTCCCCCTGCTGGCCTGCACACAATCACACACACAATTCCATATATGTATTATTATTATTATTGTTGTTATTATTAGTCCAACATCAGTCTCTCTTAAAGATTCTCCTTCTCCTTCTTTGTTAAACCTTCCGACAGCAACAACTCTTAACTGTGAAAAAGAGAAAAAGAAAGAAGGAAAGGTGTCCCATAACCTGTGTGGTCGTAGGGAAGCGAGGCATCAGAGACCTCAGCTTCTCTAGGGGCCAGCATATTGAGGGCGGCGCCCATCTTCTCTCCCTCGCTGCTTTACCTTCCCTGACCCTAAAGAGGGCAAGTGCCCATTGACAGCTGGGTGAACTGGGGGGGGGGGGGCTGTACTGTAGCCAAGGTGCGCAAACAGTCACCCATCCAATTGGCAACCATGCTCGATGCTGCTTAACCTTGGCTGGGGGAAAGCGAGCGCTCTGACCACTGAGCTATCCTGATAAAAGAAGGAAGGAAACATCAAAACAGAAGAAGGTGGAATATGAAAGGGAAGACATGTGTAATCAAGGAATCAATATTGAAGGATGGGATTGCACAACAGAAACGGACAGATATAAAACAGGTAAGAACGAAAAAAGAAAGAAAAAAATGAATGAATTATCCAAGAGACATTCTTCTTTCTCGCCATGGAACGCTCAGACAGCAACTACTGTTGTCTGTCATAAGAGCAAAGATTCTTTGCATTTCCTTAAAGTGCCTGACAAGTCTGGCTTAGCACATCCCACTTTGGTGTGAGAGAGAATTGTTAATTTTTAAGTCTTTCTGGATAAAAAAAAAGGTAGCAGAATGGACCAAGAAGGCAGAGAATAGACAAGGAGCAGGTGATACGAAGGAAAGGAACAAGGCCGAAACAAAGAGAGGGATAGAAAAGAGGGAAATCCCAGTACAGGATTTCTAGTTGTGATTAAAGTAACGTCCCAGCAGAGATTTCCCATTTAGGCACTGTGGATTTCCAGAAAGCTGGGGTGCTATTCTACTGACAGGCCCCTGGCATCCCCACTGGGGTCTGAAAGACTCCAATAGGGGGACGGACGGATAGCCTAGTGGTCACAACACTGAACATTGCGCTGGCAATTTGAAGACCCGGGTTCGAGTCCTGTCGAGGAGATTTTTCTCCTGGAGTTAACATCAGTGCTGACTCCACTCTCCCCAAAAGTCCTTCGGATAAGACTTTAAACCGAGGCCCCGTGTGCGAACGCACGCAGAAAATCTTGCGCACATGTTAAATCCTGTTCCGCTTTTCTTAAGAGTAGGCCATCGTGTGCCAGTGGGAACAGATGACATTTACAAAACTGCATACACACGGGGACTGGATGTAAAAAATCCATTCAATCGAGCTTGCTTTCCCCCCCTAAATTCAATCCAGTTTTGATTTCTTTCCTTTTGATTTGATTGAACCGAACGACATTGAGGTTTTCACTTTCTATGGCATTGTGCAATGTTACAATGAGACCAAAGCGGTCATTGATCTTGCAGATGATTTGTTGTGTGATGAATGCATGCTCTCAAGATGTACAAGCGCACGTGTGTACACACACATAAAGACACACACAGACACTCACTCACCCAACCACCCCACTTCCACTCACCAATGATCTGTTTCAAGGAGGCAGGCTTGTGTTTGTCCACCCACATCAACGACGAACCGTCACCACCCCCACCACCCCCTCCCACATCAGAACTATGGGCGGCAACATCAGCTGCTGCGCCGCTGTCTGAAGCCACGCTGTTGCTCTTGGACAGTCTGGCGTTGGAGGATGTCTTCAGGGCCGTGAACTTGCCACTGCTGCTGCTGGAGGCCTTCTGTACTGACTGCTCCTGTCAGATGTTGGTCATAGGGGAGTGAGAGAAAGGTCTGTAGTTATACTGGAGGGAGAGAGGGAGGGAGGGAGAGGGAGAGAGAGGGAGGGAGAGGGAGGGAGGGAGGGGAGAGAGAGAGAGAGAGGAGAGAGAGAGAGAGAGAGAGAGGAGAGAGAGAGAGAGAGAGAGAGAGAGAGAGAGAGAGAGAGAGAGAGAGAGAGGAGTGAGTGAGTGAGTGTGTGTGTGTGTGTTTGTGTGTGTCTGACTCTGTGTGTGTGTGTGTGTGTGTGTGTTTTTGTGTGTGTGTGTGTGTCTGACTCTGTGTGTGTGTGAGATTTACAAATCACAGTCAACCAGCCAGAAAGCCCACACAACCCAAATGTATGTCAACACAGAATCCTTAACAGTTTTACCAAATGACAAACAGTTTTACCAAATGACAAACAGTTGTACAAAATCACAGTTTTACCAAATCACAAACAGTCAGAAAGCCCACACAACCCAAATGTCTGTTAATAGACACAGAACCCTAACAGTTTTCACCAACACCACACACACACACAAACCTTTTTCAAAGCCTGCTCTGCCTTTTCGGCATATTTGGATTTTTTGCCGGGCAGAGTTCGCACCAGGTCCAGCAGCCCGTCCTCATCAATCTGCTTGGTTCTGCACTGCTCGGCCTGCAACACAACCACCATCCATCCCTCTTGGGAATTCACAGTCTCTGATTTACATTGCCCCTACATGTCACATTCCATCACGATAAATAAAGTCATGTGTACACACACGCACGCACACACACAAACACACTTTTCGTAAGAGTAGGCCATTGCCCCTAGATGTCGCATTCCATCACGATAAATAAATAAAGTCATGCACAACACACACACACACATATATACATATACACACACATACACATATACACACACACACACACACATACACACACGCACACACATACACACAGAGACACAAACACACACAGGGGGACAGATAGCCTAGTGGTCAGAACATTGCGCTCGCAATTTGACGACCCGAGTTCGATTCCTGGTCAAGGGGATTTTTTCCCTGGAGTTAACATCAGTGCTGACTCCACTCTCCCTAAAAGTCTTTCAGATGAGACTGTAAACCGAGGCCCCGTGTTCGAACGCACGCAGAACATCTTGCGCACATTAAATCCTGTTCCACTATTCGTAAGAGTAGGCCATTGTGTGCCAGTAGGAACAGATGACAATATTTACAAAAGTTCATACACTGGATGAAAAAGGTACACGAGTGCTTATTCCATTATCCTTGATATAAAAGAATAGAATGAAAATGAAAAATTCTCTGAATACACACTGCCCCTAGATGTCGCATTCCATCACGATAAATAAATAAAGTCATGCACACACACACACACACACACACACATTTCGTAAGAGTAGGCCATTGTGTGCCGAGATGGAACAGATGACAATATTTACACAACTGCATACACACAGGGACTGGATGAAATAAAAGCACATGAGTGCTTATCCCATTATCCTCGATATGAAAGAATTAAAAAAAATAATAATAAATTAAAAAAATAAATAAAACACACACACACACACGCAATTTCTTCTCTTCTCTCTACCCCCCTTACCATCTTATCCCCACAACCCCCTCACCCTGCAACACACCACACGAAGCGAAAAGACATTACACAGAAGAACGCCAGACCGGGAATAAGGCACAATGAATCTGGGAAATGTATGGCTGTGGCAGGAAGAGATTGAAACGAGCAGCGTGGGAACAGCAGGACGGGGGAAAAAATAAATTTAAAAAGCCACAAAAAAAACCCGAAACAACAAAATGTTTTTCAAAATAAAAAAAAAACGCACACAAATATTAAAAAAAGCACAAACAAACAAACAAAACAAAACAAAAAAACAGGAAGACAAGGCAGCAAAAAACCCCAAAACAAACAACAACAAAAACAGGATGGGGATGTCACAGAAGACAAGGCAGCAAAAAACCCCAAAACAAACAACAACAAAAACAGGATGGGGATGTCACAGAAGACAAGGCAGCAAAAAACCCCAAAACAAACAACAACAAAAACAGGATGGGGATGTCACAGAAGACAAGGCAGCAAAAAACCCCAAAACAAACAACAACAAAAACAGGATGGGGATGTCACAGAAGACAAGGCAGCAAAAAACCCCAAAACAAACAACAACAAAAACAGGATGGGGATGTCACAGAAGACAAGGCAGCAAAAAACCCCAAAACAAACAACAACAAAAACAGGATGGGGATGTCACAGAAGACAAGGCAGCAAAACCCCCCAAAACAAACAACAACAAAAACAGGATGGGGATGTCACAGAAGACGAGGCAGCAACATCCCCCCCACAAAAAAAACAACAAACAAAAAACAAACAAAAAAACCCCACCCACCCACCCAGTGACTGACCTTGGCGACCTTGGCGGCCCCGGGGTCGCGGCCTATGACCAGGTAGGTGGTGCGGGTGCTGATGGAGCCAGTGACCTTGCCCCCGTAGCGCTCCACCAAGGTCTTGGCCTCGTCACGCTCCATCGACTCCAGCACCCCAGTGATGACAAAGGTCATGCCCTCCAGGCAGTTCTCTGCTCCCTGCAACACAATCGGTGCATTAGAAATCAGCACAGCAGAAAGTCAATAGAAATCGGCAGAATAGGAAATTGGTACAACAAGGAATCAACACAATGGGGAAATCAGCACAACGGGGAACTGGCACAACAGTAATCAGCACAAAAGGAAATCGGCACAACAGGAAATCATCACAACATGAAATCGGTGCAACAGAAAATCGGCGCAATAGACAATCAGCACAGGTTGGTCCAGCCCCCACCCACCATGCCTGTTAGTGCCAACAGTTAGCTAGACATCAGTGCCGACAGTTAGCTAGACATCAGTGCCGACAGTTAGCTAGACATCAGTGCCGACAGTTAGCTAGACATCAGTGCCGACAGTTAGCTGAACATCAGTGCCGACAGTTAGCTAGACATCAGTGCCGACAGTTAGCTAGACATCAGTGCCGACAGTTAGCTAGACATCAGTGCCGACAGTTAGCTAGACATCAGTGCCGACAGTTAGCTAGACATCAGTGCCGACAGTTAGCTGAACATCAGTGCCGACAGTTAGCTAGACATCAGTGCCGACAGTTAGCTAGACATCAGTGCCGACAGTTAGCTAGACATCAGTGCCGACAGTTAGCTAGACATCAGTGCCGACAGTTAGCTAGACATCAGTGCCGACAGTTAGCTAGACATCAGTGCCAACTCCACTCCTCCAACAAAAAAGTCCTTTGGATGAGACTATCAACAGAGGACCTGTGAGCGAATGCATGCAGAATATCTTGCGCACACGTTAAAACCCGTTTTGGTCTTTTCAGAGGAGTAGGCCATTTGTGTGCCAGTGGGAACAGATGACAAGATTGACAAAACTGCATACACACGGGGACTGGATGTAGAAAAGCACATGAGTGCTTACTCCATTATCCTTGATATAACAGAATAAAAATAAAATAAAAAAATTAAAAAAAATAAAACACACACACACACAATCATAACTGTGGTACCTCTGGGATTTCCTTGGAGCCCAGTGCCCAAGGTCTCTCACACACATACCCACACAGGCAGACAGACAGACAGACACATACACTGACAGACAGACACACACACACAAACACATCCTAACTGTGGTACCTCAGGGATTTCCTTGGAGCCTAGAGCCCGAGGGCCCTCACGATTCAGAAAGCTGCGGTAAGCGCCCCAGTTCTTCTTCCCTGAGCCTTTCTCTGCAGAGTCCTCCTGCCACAATGCAACACAACATATATATATATATACATTCATGCAGACATATCTCTATGAGCCGCCGCTGTAGTCTAGTGGTTAGGGCATTGGACTCGTAATCTAAAGGTTGCGGGTTCGATCCCAGCTTTCCGCTATGGCGTTGCGCGCTTGGAAAAGGCACTTAACGGCTATTTTCTCACCCCACCCAGGTGTAAAAGGCGTACCAACCTTGTGTTGGGGGTTAACCCTGCGATAGACTGGCGTCCTATCCAGGGGGGAGTCTATGACTCTCAGTCGCTTAGTGCCACAGAAACCGGGTTAAGCACCTGCCTGATGAGCCTTAGGCTCGGGACAGACTTTAACTTTTTTTAATATATCTCTATGCATGCACACAGGTGTCGTGTTTAGACACCATCCCTGAGAAGAAAAAAAAAAGGGTAGGCGCTGCACTTGTGGCGACACGCTCTCCCCGGGGACAGCAGCCTGAATTTCACGCAGAGAAATCTGCTGTGACATAAAGTGGTATAAAACAAATATAAAATATCTCTTTTGATTCACCTAACATATGTAACAACAGACGTGTCTGTATCAATGTAGCATATGTAAAGATGAGACGATGAACTGAAGTCCCGTGTGTTACACATCATTATTTAGCGCATGTAAATGAACCCACGGCAACAAAGGGGTTGACCCTGGCAAAATTCTGAAGAAAAAAGCCAGTTACAGACAGGAAAAAGAAAAAAAAATACTGGGTGGTGCTGCACTTGTGGCAACGTGCGCTTGTCGGGGAGAGAGAGCAGCCCAAATTTCATGGAGAAATCTAAAAAAAAAAAAAAAAAAAAGTGAAAAACCACATTTCATGATATACAACAATGTACAACACGATAAAACTGAACAAAAATGATTTTTAAAAAAAAAGGAAAAAAAAGAGTGATCTTACCCTAGGGCCCAGACCCACTGGAGTCTTTTTCTCAGCAGATGGCGGTTTCCCTCTGTCTGCTGCTGACTTTGGCGTCGTCATCGACTTTTTCTTCTCTGCTGATGACGGGGGTCTGGCTTTTTCTGCCGGTGTTGTCGGCGTCGTCACTTTTTCAGCCGGTGTTTCCTCTTTCAAGGTGACC
Source organism: Stramonita haemastoma (assembly GCA_030674155.1). NCBI lineage: Eukaryota > Metazoa > Mollusca > Gastropoda > Neogastropoda > Muricidae > Stramonita > Stramonita haemastoma. The sequence continues at coordinate 22,107,770 of CM060350.1, read as the reverse complement.
TCCATTTTACTGGCCCCCTTCCTCGGCGACCCTCTGGTCCTGACCCCTTTCTGCGGAGTCTGCAAAACACAAGGGGAAGGTGAAGGTAAAAATAATAATACATGGAATTTGTATAGTGCTATATCTTGTAAAAACAAAAAAAAGCCGCTGCTGTAGTCTAGTGGTAAGGGTGTTGGACTTGTAATCTAAAGGTTGCGGGTTCGATCCCAGCTTTCGGCTATGGTGTTGTGCCCTAGGAAAAGGCACTTTATGGCTATTTTCTCACCCCACCCAGGTGTAAAAGGGGTACCAACCTTGTGTTGGGGGTTAACCCTGCGATAGACTGGCGTCCTATCCAGGGGGGAGTCTATGACTCTCAGTCGTTTAACACCACAGAAACCGGGATAAGCACCGGCCTGATGAGCCTTAGGCTCGGGACAGACTTTAACTTTTAATTTCTTGTAAAAACAGATCAAAGCGCTTGACCTGACTTCCCTTCCCCACAGCTGTCAGTCAGTCAGTTTCCCCCACTGTCAGCTAGCTCCTCTCAGCTGCTAATTCATCCATCTCATCCCATCCCAACCCAGAAGTGGCCAGCTGGTGCTATTTATAGCAGGAACTGACCCCACTTGGGACTAGGTAAAAGAAGGAGTGTACCAGCTGCCATGGCGCAGTGGTTAGCACCGTGGATTCCGGACTGGAAGGTCGCGGGTTCGAATCCCATAAGTCATAGGGATTTTTTCGGGCTCCGGCCAGCTCCTACCCAGAGTGAGTGTGCTGTGGGCTCAGTGGGGAGACTGGGACCACACAGTCGAGCTTCATCCACTTTACGGATGCGAATTTGAGAGTGTTGCTCAAATTACTTGACCAACACTGCAGGTGTCTGTATCTCTCGGGCCTGGTTGACGCCGGGATATATTATGAGAGTAAGCGTAGAGAACAACCCTGTCAAGTAGTCTCAAAGCGGATGCACCTCCACAGCAGCATCATTACATCATCCTCATCATCATTGATCATCATGCAATAATAAAAATTGCCTCCGATTCGGTGGCCTCCGTTGCTCTGGTCTCATGGTGACCCCAGATTCGGTTTCCCCATACGCTTCTGTGCCTGTGGTGAATTTGTGTCAAAGCCTTTGGGGTTGGGGGTTCATGGGGAGGCGGTCGTTGGAGGGACGTTGTGGTGGTCGCCACCTTGGGTGGGTGACTCACTCAGTCTGGCTCCGCGACTGAGCTAATACTGTCGTTAGTAGGGGGCTTAGTAGGTGGTGTCCTGCGTATGTTAGCTCAGAACAGGCACCACTGAACACCACCAAAGTGACCCAGCAGAAGTGCAGGGCCCCTCTGGCTGGTGGCCCCGCGGCGGCCTAATATTGATGAGCTCCCTGTGGACTCCCGACCCCGGGGATGAGACACAACGAATCTGGGTATGGCTGTGGCGGGGAGATTGGAATGAGCGGCGTGGGAACAGCAGTACGAGAGCGTCACAGAAGACGAGGCAGCAAAAAAAAAAAAAAAAAAAAAAAAGAAGGTGTGCTAAATTGAGCACTTTGGACTGAGTGATGTTGGATTCGTATGCAGTGGAGTATGTGCGCATTGTAAGACAATTAAACACATCATTTTTATTTTAAAAAGTCATGCATCTTTTTTTTTGGGGGGGGTCAAACATATATAGGAGGATGACAAGAGAAGATAACTCGTAGCAAAATAACCAAGATAGCAGCTGACTGGCAACCAAAGCCAAGAACAGCAACTGTGGTCCTTTTTTTTCCACAATCAGAATCAGGTTTTTCAAACTTATCTCCCATGAATAACTTGCTGGGTTTTTTTGTTTATTTAAGGGGATGTGAGGCACTAAATTTTACTTTTTACAATTGGTGAATCAAAATCTAGTTTTTGATATTAACTTATAGTACTATGACTTCTAAATACAAAAACACTATTTGTTTTATGTTAGTGAGCCATGTTGCCATGGAAACCCAGATAAACATCCGCCATCTTGGATTTCTTGGGAATCCTTTTTTACCTATAAAATCAAGTGGTACAGTAATGATTTTTGGCACAAAGGTACATTATAGATGTATTTATGGGCAGACAGTGAGATTTTTTTCAATATGTTTATTGTTAATTTTTTATAATTTTTTTTTCAAAAATGGACATTTTATATGTGTGGTATTATGTAATCTGCTCTAATAACAGAAAAGATACTT
>CM060350.1:22093082-22098082 GCA_030674155.1 Stramonita haemastoma | reverse complement strand
AGATCAAGGGAATCCTCGAAGTTGGAATGCGGCTACCCAGAATGGTGGGCAGAAATGGTTGCATATACATGCAAAAATCTCAACACTGGTGAACTTTGAAGCTCTAGCCGAGGAACACGCACGCACACACGCACGCTCGCACGCACACACACACACAAACACAAGTCCTTCGGATGAGATTATAAACTGAGGCCCTGTGTGCGAACGCACGCAGATCATTTTGCGCACACGGTAAATCCTGTTCCGCTTTTCGTAAGAGTAGGCCATCATGTGTCGGTGGGAACAGATGACATTTACAAAACTGCATACACATGGGGACTGGATGTAAAAAAGCACATGAGTGCTTATTCCATTATCCTCGACATAGAAATAAATAAATAAAAAAAACACACACACAAATCATGTGTAAGCAAGCATTTAGTATGTTTGTCATGCAAACTAAAAATGTCTAGAATGCATATGACGTGGTTATAGGTGGTAAGGGTGGGGTGGGCAACATTGTGTGTTTGTGTGTCTGTGAGTGTGAGTTTGAGTGTGAGTGTGCGTTGTGTGAGTGTGTGTGTGAGAGTACATCATTACATGTGAGTGTTTGTGTGCATACACACATAGGAAAGTGTGTGTGTGTGTGTGTGTGTGTGTGTGTGTGTGTGTGTGTGTGTGTGTGTGTGTGTGTGTGTGTGTGTGTGTGTGTGAGTGTGTGTGTGTGTGTGTGTGTATGTATGTGTGTGTGTGTGCGTGCGTGCGTGTGTGTGTGAGTGCATGTGAGTGTTTGTGTGCATGCACACATAGAAAAGTTTGCAGTGTATGCAATGCAATGCAATGCAATATAGCTCATTACGCCAAGATGTGTGCTGAACACACAAATTTCCCAAATCCACACCACAGAACCAGAGTGATTTCCACAATGCCTCACCTTAGATGCTACAGAAAAGTTACACAGCTACTGAGAAACAACATCACAAAGTCGACTTTGGGTTAAATTAACCCTTACAGTACTGAATATCTGCTAACAATTACTTCCCCTATCCCGAATTTCTGCCCCAGCGCTCTCCCCTTCAGTCCTGTCAGCCAATATACTGGTGATAACGGTGCCAGAGGAGGGTTTGTCTATAGTGATCCGTCATGCAGCTAACTGGCATCAACGGACTCTGGAAAGTAGTTTTGATATAATAATAATAATAATACATGGAATTTGTATAGCGCTATCTCTTGTAAAGACAAATCAAAGCGCTTGCATTTGACCTACAGAGCCACAGATCATGCTGCCACCAGGCGCAAAGATCAACGACGAACAACGATGATCAACTGTTGTTGTCTTGTTGCTGCTGTACACTTTAGAGCGCAAAGCCTGGGCAAGTATGTATGGAGGGCAAGCTGTTACCCATGCAGCAGATCCCCCTTCTCCACGGCACTGGAATGATCCATTGGAAGGGCATTGACCGATACGAATGGTTCCAGTACCGTTGCCATATACCTACAGCCCCGAGCCGCTCTGGGACTCCAACTCCCCGATTTTTCCTCAGGGATGGTGTCTAAACACGACACCTGTGTGCATGCTGGTTTGTTATAATTTTGTCATCCGCTCCTACCGGCACACGATGGCCTACTCTTCCAAAAGGTGGAACGGGGTTTTAACGTGTGCGCAAGATGTTCTGCGTGCATTCGCACACGGGGCCTCGGTTTCGAGTCTCATCCGAATGACTTGGCAATATATGATATGGCAAACACTGCTTCTCCTTTCCCACGAGAATGTTAATAAAGCTGTGTGTGTGTTATATGTAAAATTCTCCCCCCCCCCCTTCCCCCAGTAAGCAAGCAAAGGACCCCCCCCCCTCCCCAAACCAATAACTCAACCAGTGATAATGTCTTGAATGATTTCTTTCTTTCCAAAGAGCAACATGTATCCTCTCTCTCTCTCCCTCCTTCGGATGAGACTTTAAACCGAGGCCCTGTGTGCGAACGCACGCAAAACACTTAGCGCACACATTAAATCCTGTTCCGCTTGTTGTAAGAGTAGGCCATCGTGTGCCGGTGGGAGCAGATGACATTTACAAAAACTGCATACACACGGGGACTGGATGAAAAAAGGCATGAGAGCTTATTCCATTATCCTCAATATAAAAGAATAATCAAATCAAATCTCTCTCTCATTTACAAAACTGCATACACACGGGGACTGGATGAAAAAAAGCATGAGAGCTTATTACATTATCGTCGATATAAAAGAATAATCAAATCAAATCTCTCTCTCTGTGCTGACCTGAATCCTCCAGAAAGACGACGGCCTCTTTCTTCTTTCTGGGACGTTTGCTCCTGGGTGCTGCCTCCTCCTCCCCATCTGAATCTGTGTTGTGTTTGGTTTTGGAGCACACAGAATATTACACTGCATTAACAACCAGACATGTAGCTAGACCACACAACACAATGAACATTAAAACACAACCATCATTCATATATCCCATATGATAGGGAAACAAATATAGTTGCATACAGGAAAAAGAAAAAAAAAAAAAAGGGTAGGCGCTGCACTTGTGGCGATGCGCTTTCCCTGGGGAGAGCAGCCCGAATTTCACGCAGAGAAATCTGCTGTGACATAAAGTGGGATAAATAGATAAATAAATTAATTAATAAATATCACTGACTTCTGAAGTTAGTTCCCCTTATGTGTCTCTGGCCCATTGTTCTTTTGTAATATATTTTTAACAGTAGTCAGAGCACTCGCTTTCCCCCAGCTAAGGTTAAACAGCATTGGGCATGGTTAACTAGCGGATGGGTGACCGTTTGCACACACTAGCTTCAGTACAGTCACCCAGTTCACCAGCTGTAAATAGGTACCTGCCCTCTTTAGGGACAGGGAAGATAAAGCAGCAAGGAAGAGGAGATGGGCGCCGCCCTCAATATGCTGGCCCCAGGAGGAGCTGAGGTTTCTGATGCCTTGCTCCCCAAAGATCACACAGGTTATGGTACATCTAAAACTTCAAGAAGAATCCATACCTCCTTGTATACTTGTAGCAAACAGACTGGACTGCATTAAAATACAGGACATTTACGATACATAATGATAAACAAGGAACAATATCAACGATTCCTGAAGTTCCCAATGCAGGCTCTGTCCTACCGTTCTTTTTACGTTCATCGTCACCACACCTCAAACTTTGTGGCTCATAAGTATATTCCGTATCAAAGTAAAAAGCCTAACACATTTTCCACATCAAAGTCAGATCCTAACACATTTTCCACATCACAGTTGGATCCTAACACATTTTCCACATCAAAGTTGGATGTCTATCACAAACAGTGATAATGGCTGTCTGTGCGTTCAGCGAAGACTCACAATATCACGTCACAGTTCTAATCCAATGGTTTAATTTATCTGAATTAATTAATCTTTCTAATTCAATGGTTTAATTTACCTGAATTAATTAATCTTTCTAATCCAATGGTTTAATTTACCTGAATTAATTTATCTTTCTAATCCAATGGTTTAATTTACCTGAATTAATTTATCTTTCTAATCCAATGGTTTAATTTGCCTCAATCAATTAATCTTTCTAATCCAATGGTTTAATTTACCTGACTCAATTAATCTTTCTAATTTAATGGTTTGATTTACCTGAGTCAATTAATCTTTCTAATCCAATGGTTTAATTAACCTGAATCAATTAATCTGTCTAATCCAATGGTTTAAATTTACCTGAATTGATAAATCTGTTTCCCTTTGTTCTGGACTGTGACTTTTCCTCTGCCTCCTGAAAAACAAAGTTGTAACCAATGACGCCGGAGGTTTAGAATTGACTGAGAGTTTACAGGACAGAAGTAATGTTGTATTTTATCATTGTGTGTTCCCCAGCTTAACACTCTGGGGGTCTGTCACCCAGAATGTGCACTAGTCTGACTCACTCATCCATCCCACCTGGGAATCACTGTCAGACTGAAATTGCACACGGAAAGAGAAGTTTGCATGTTTGTTTCTCAAGTACCTCGCTAAGCAGGCAGCCAAGCTTCGACTTCAGAGGATTTTTTTTTTTCTTCTTTAAAGTAGAGTGCAGGTTGTTATGTTTTAAAGAGCTTGTCATGGCTGAAAGCAATCTCAACACAACATTGTACAACATAACATTTTAGTGTAGGCCTTGGCAATGAGCTGACATCAATAACTGACACAGCAAGGACAGAAGAAATGTTTGACTCAATGACTGTACTTTTTGCACATAAAATACATTATACTAGCTTTTTAAGTAGAACAGTTAAAAAAAAAAAGTGCATGTAATGTGTGTGTGTGTGTGTGTGTGTGTGTGTGTGTGTGTGTGTGTGTGTGTGTGTGTGTGTGTGTGTGTGTGTGAGTGTGTGAGTGTGTGTGTGAGTGAGTGAGTGAGTGAGTGAGTGAGTGAGTGAGTGAGTAAGTGAGAGTGAAGCATGTTTGCATGTGTGCACATGTACGCAATGTATTGTTTGCAAACATGCATGAACCTGCAGATGTGCATGCCACTGCTGGAAAAGTATACACATGCATACATGTGAATGTGCACTCTCTGTGTACTTCAAGAAAGTACTGAGAAGTACTGCTGTGTGACTGTGTACACACAATATCATTATCATTAATTATCAGTATTCGAGACTTTCAAAATATCAACTACAGCTTTGCCTTATTTTTGTGGACATACTCACATACAATGATACATGTATACAAACTCAAATGCTTTGTTACATTATCATACGTTTTTATGCAATTATTATGCAGCAGTAAGCAATCATTATACAGCTGTAAGCTAATCATCTGCGATCCCATACAATAAATTATAAACATTATGATGATCTTGCTAAAAACAGTAAAAATGCATCAGGAAAATCTACCTTCATACTCATAGTGTAAAAGAAAAAAAATTGCACCCCCCCCCCCCCCCCCAAAGCTATTTTAGTCTTTGTCTTCTCAATCTTTTCCCTGTTTTCCATTTATTCTCACTTACCTGCTTATTCCGTTTAGCACCTCGCTTTGGTTTTTT
>CM060350.1:22091330-22092982 GCA_030674155.1 Stramonita haemastoma | reverse complement strand
AGACAGAGGGACAGGAGACAATGATAGGAAAAACAGAGAAATGACAGACGACAGGAAAGACAAAAAGAAGACAATGACGAGAGACAATGATGACAGAAAAAAACAGAAATGATAGACAGACAGGGGGCAGACGACAGGGGGAACGCAGAGAGGGGGTGTTTGGCCACGACCAGGAGGTCTTTTGGCCTGCCTGGGTCTGTTTGGCCTGATCGTAGCCAGTCCTTGGGGTTGGCCCCCCCACATCGACTTTTGGGGGTGCATGAAACACACCCCGCACACATCTATAGCTACTATAAAACCCACACCCAAACTTATAGCTTAAAAAATAACCACACACCCCCCCCCACACACCCCTTTAAATATCAAACAACCCATACCATCTTAGTACATATCAACACCCCCAACCGAAATTTCCCTCTATAGATAAAAAACCCCCCCAAATTTATAGTACATTCCACAACCCTACTTTTCTTAGCTACATATCAACACAAAAACCCCGAACATCTATGCTATTAAACACACCCCCACACATCTATGCTAATATCAAACACACACGAACATCTATAGCTACTTCAACCCCACCATAAATTTATGCTACTATAAACACACCCCGTAAAAATCTTTGCCTACACACCCCCCGAAACATCTATGTACATTTTCAACCCACCCATACACATTTTAGTACTTTTCAAAAAAACCCCATACACATCTATAGCTACTTTTAAACACACCCCCACACATTATAGCTAATATCAAAAACCCGAAAACCCATTTTTGCTACATTTCAACAACCCATACACATCTATAGCCTTATAAACACACCCCGCTAAGTTATAGCTACTTTTCACCCGCACACATTATAGCTACTTAACACCCCAAAATCTTTAGTCTTATAAAACACACCCCCGAACCTTTTTAGAAATAAACACACCCGCACACTTATGCTAACAAAAACCCGCACACATCTTTGTCTTAAAACACCCCATAACATCTAAGCTACATATAACACACCCCAAACCCAATTATGCTACAAAAACACCCCCCGCAACATCTTAGTAATACAAACACCCCATAAATCTATGCAAATATAAAACACACCCCCTTTTAACTTTAAAGTAATACACCCCCAAATACAATCTTAGTACATTCAAACAGCGTTAACTCTTTGCAAAATATCAACCACCCCTGTAACACGCTCATATCTTTTCACCTGTCTTGTGACAGAAAAAACAATATGTATAAACTATATGTACATATACACAAACACACACACACAGACATAGACACAGACAGACACACACACACACCACACAGACATAGACCCAATTGAAGAAGAAGAATTTGAAGAATTTGAAAAGAAGATTTGAAGAAGAAGAATTTGAAGAAGAAGAGAAGTTTGAAAGAAGAGAAAAATGAGAAGATTTTGAAGAAAGAAGCAGAAGAAGCAGAAGAATTTGAAGAAGAAGAGAAGAAGAGAAGAAGAAGAAGGAAAGAAGAAGAAGAAGAAGGAGAAGAAGAAGAGAAGAAGAGAATTGCAAAGAAGAAGAAGAATTGCGAAGAAGAGGAAGAAGAAGAATTGCGAAGAAAAAGAAGAGAAGAAAGAAGAAGAAGAAGAAGAAGAAGAAGAAGAGAAGAAGAAGAAGAAGAAGAAG
>CM060350.1:22076330-22086330 GCA_030674155.1 Stramonita haemastoma | reverse complement strand
CCTGTGGGCTTGATGCCAGCAGCCCTGTTCTTGTGCCATTTCTGGATCCATGTCAACAGCTTTTTGGCATTGCTCTTGTCCCCCTGCTGGCCTGCACACAATCACACACACAATTCCATATATGTATTATTATTATTATTGTTGTTATTATTAGTCCAACATCAGTCTCTCTTAAAGATTCTCCTTCTTTGTTAAACCTTCCGACAGCAACAACTCTTAACTGTGAAAAAGAGAAAAAGAAAGAAGGAAAGGTGTCCCATAACCTGTGTGGTCGTAGGGAAGCGAGGCATCAGAGACCTCAGCTTCTCTAGGGGCCAGCATGTTGAGGGCGGCACCCATCTCTCCCTCGCTGCTTTACCTTCCCTGACCCTAAAGAGGGCAGGTGCCCATTGACAGCTGGGTGAACTGGGGTAACTGTACTGTAGCCAAGGTGCGCAAACAGTCACCCATCCAACTGGCAACCATGCTCGATGCTGCTTAACCTTGGCTGGGGGAAAGCGAGAGCGCTCTGACCACTGAGTTATAAATCCTGATAAAAGAAGGAAGGAAACATCAAAACAGAGGAAGGTGGAATATGAAAGGGAAGACATGTGTAATCAAGGAATCAACATTAAAGGATGGGATTGCACAACAGAAACGGACAGATACAAATTTGGGAAGAACGAAAGAGAAAAAAGCATTAACGAATTATCCATTCTTTTCCATCGTCGAACGCTCAGACAGCAACTACTGTTATCTGTCACATGAACAAAGATGTGTGGCGCTGCTGTAAAGCGCCTGACAAGTCAGGCTTAGCACATTTGATTTTGGTGTGGGAGAGAATTGTTAATTCAGTCTTTCTGGGAAAAAAAGGCAGGAGAATGGACCAAGAAGGCAGAAAATAGACCAGGAGGTGACAGGAAGAAAAGGAACAAGGCAATAAGGATAGAAAAAAGGGTTTTTTTTAGCACAGGGTTTCCAGAAGGTGGGGATGCTATTTATACTGACAGGCCCCTGGCATCCCCACTGGGGACGAAAAGATTCCCCTACAATGCATCACCTTAAGGAGCAGGGCAGCCCAGTGGACAGAGCCTGGAGCTCGTGATCTGACCCTGCTGGTTTAAGCCTCCACTGATATGTTGGTTTCAGGGAATTTTCACCTTCAGTTCACACAAGTACTGACTCAACTGCCCCCCCCCCCCCCCCCCCCCCCCCCCCCGGAAAAATCTTCGGATGAGACGATAAACCGAGGTCCCGTGCACAAACACATGCAGCACATTTTGCGCACACATTAAAACCCCTTTCGGAAAGAGGATGGATGAGAACATTTTTTTTTTTTTAAAAAGCCTGCATGCACACTGAAGTTGTGTGTAGACATCATCCATGAAGTAAGAAATCAGCTGGTACCTTCATGGTGAACAAAAGTCGCACATGCAAAAATCTCGCCATAGGTGAACCTCAGAGCTCTGGCTAAGGAACACACACAAGCCACCCCCCCCCCTTTCAGAAATCCAGTGACAATAAGCAGTTTATAGTAACCACATTGGGAAAAGAATTTACCACCATCACTGATGTAAAAAAACGACAGAATCTCACTCCAGACATTGCACACACACACATACACACTCACACTCATGAATACACACACACACACACTCATACACACACACACACATGCACTAAAACAAAATATACACATATACGCAATCTCTTTCTCTCTCTGTCTCTCACTCACACACACACATTCTCCCTCTCTCTCTGTCTCTCACCCACTCTCTCTCTCTGTCTGTGTCTCTCACTCACACCCACACACACTCTCTCTCTCTCACACACACACACTTTCTCTCTCTCTGTCTGTGTTCTCTCACCTCACCCCCCCCCCCCCCCCCCCTTCCACTCACCAATGATCTGCTTCAAGGAGGCAGGCTTGTGTTTGTCCACCCACATCAACGACGACCCGTCACCCCCCCCACCTCCCCCATCAGAACTATGGGCGGCAACATCAGCTGCTGCGCCGCTGTCTGAAGCCAGGCTGTTGCTCTTGGCCAGTCTGGCGTTGGAGGATGTCTTCAGGGCCGTGAACTTGCCACTGCTACTGCTGGAGGCCTTCTGTACGGACTGCTCCTGTCAGAGATGTTGGTCATAGGGGAGTGAGAGAAAGGTCTGTAGTTATACTGGAGGGAGAGAGGGAGGGAGGGAGAGGGAGAGAGAGGGAGGGGGAGGGAGAGGAGAGAGAGAGAGAGAGAGAGAGAGAGAGGAGAGAGAGAGAGAGAGAGAGAGAGAGATGAGAGAGAGAGAGAGAGAGAGAGAGAGAGAGAGTGAGTGTGTGTGTTTGTGTGTTGTGTGTGTGTGACTCTGTGTGTGTGTGTGTGTGTGTGTGTGTGTGTGTGTGTGTGTGTGTGTGTGTGACTCTGTGTGTGTGTGTGTGTGTGTGTGTGTGTGTGTGTGTGTGAGATTTACAAATCACAGTCAACCAGCCAGAAAGCCCACACAACCCAAATGTATGTCAACACAGAATCCTTAACAGTTTTACCAAATGACAAACAGTTTTACCAAATGACAAACAGTTGTACAAAATCACAGTTTTACCAAATCACAAACAGTCAGAAAGCCCACACAACCCAAATGTCTGTTAATAGACACAGAACCCTAACAGTTTTCACCAACACCACACACAAACCTTTTTCAAAGCCTGCTCTGCCTTTTCGGCATATTTGGATTTTTTGCCGGGCAGTGTTCGCACCAGGTCCAGCAGCCCGTCCTCATCAATCTGCTTGGTTCTGCACTGCTCCGCCTGCAACACAACCACCATCCATCCCTCTTGGCATTCACAGTCTCTGAACACACACTGCCCCTACATGTCACATTCCATCACGATAAATAAAGTCATGTGTACACACACGCACGCACACACACACACACACTTTTCGTAAGAGTAGGCCATTGCCCTAGATGTCGCATTCCATCACGATAAATAAATAAAGTCATGCACAACACACACACACACACATATACATATACACACACATACACATATACACACACACACACATACACACACGCACACACATACACACAGAGACACAAACACACACAGGGGGACAGATAGCCTAGTGGTCAGAACATTGCGCTCGCAATTTGACGACCCGAGTTCGATTCCTGGTCAAGGGGATTTTTTCCCTGGAGTTAACATCAGTACTGACTCCACTCTCCCTAAAAGTCTTTCAGATGAGACTGTAAACCGAGGCCCCGTGTTCGAACGCACGCAGAACATCTTGCGCACATTAAATCCTGTTCCACTATTCGTAAGAGTAGGCCATTGTGTGCCAGTAGGAACAGATGACAATATTTACAAAAGTTCATACACGGGATGAAAAAGGTACACGAGTGCTTATTCCATTATCCTTGATATAAAAGAATAAAATGAAAATGAAAAATTCTCTGAATACACACTGCCCCTAGATGTTGCATTCCATCATGATAAATAAATAAAGTCAGGCACACACACACACAGACACTCGCACACACAAAACAAACACACGCACACACACACTTTTCGTAAGAGTAGGCCACTGTGTGCCGTTGGTGGAACAGATGACAATATTTACACAACTGCATACACACGGGGACTGGATGAAAAAAAGCACATGAGGGTTTATCCCATTATCCCCGTTATAAGAGAAATAAATAAAAAATATCAATTTTTTTTATTTTAAATGAAGACACATACGCAATTTCTTCTCTCTCCCCCATACCATCGTATCCCCAACAACCCCTCACCCTGCAACACGAAGCGAAAAGACGTTACACAGAAGAACACCAGACATGGAATAAGACACAACGAATCTGGGTCATGGGTCATGTATGGCTGTGGCAGGTAGAGATTGAAACGAGCGGCGTGGGAACAGCAGGACGGGGGAAAAAATATAAAAAAGCAAAAAAACCAAACCAAAAACAAAATTTTTTTTTTTTAATTACAAAAAAAAGCACACAAATATTTAAAAACAAAACAAACAAACCCCCCCCCAGGATGGGGATGTCACAGAAGACGAGAAAGCAAAAAACCAAAAAAAAACAACAACAAAAAAAACAGGATGGGGACATCACAGAAGACAAGGCAGCAAAAAAAAACCATAAAAAAAAACAGGATGGGGACATCACAGAAGACAAGGCAAAAAAAAACACCCCCAAACAAAACACCAAAAAACAGGATGGGGACGTCACAGAAGATGAGGCAGCAAATCTCCCCCCCCCCCCAAAAAAAGACAACCCCAAAACCAAAAAAAAACCCCCACCACCCACCCACCAACTGACCTTGGCGACCTTGGCGGCTCCGGGGTCGCGGCCTATGACCAGGTAGGTGGTGCGGGTGCTGATGGAGCCAGTGACCTTGCCCCCGTAGCGCTCCACCAAGGTCTTGGCCTCGTCACGCTCCATCGACTCAAGCACCCCAGTGATGACAAAGGTCATGCCCTCCAGGCAGTTCTCCGCTCCCTGCAACACACAGAACACAATCGGCACATTAGAAATCAGCACAGCAGAAAGTCAGCACAATAGAAACCAGCACAATAGAAACCAGAACAATAGAAACCAGAACAGAAAATCAGCACAATAGAAACCAGCACAATAGGAAATCGGTACAACGGAAAAATCAGCACAATAGAAATCTGCGCAACGGGGAAATTGGCGCTAAGGAAAATCAGTGCAATGGGGAAATCAGCATATTAGGAAAGTCGGCACAGCAGAAAGTCAGCACATTAGAAATCGGCACAGCAGAAAGTTAGCACAATAGAAACCAGAACAGAAAATCGGCACAATAGAAACCAGAACAGAAAATCGGCACAATAGAAACCAGAACAGAAAATCGGCACAACAGAAACCAGAACACAGAATCAGCAAAAGAGAAAATCAGCACAAGAGAAAATCAACACAAGAGAAAATCAGCAACAAGAGAAAATCAGCAACAAGAGAAAATCAGCAACAAGAGAAAATCAGCAACAAGAGAAAATCAGCAACAAATCAGCAACAAGAGAAAATCAGCAACAAGAGAAAATCAGCAACAAGAGAAAATCAGCAGAAGAGGAAATCAGCAACAAGAGAAAATCAGCAACAAGAGAAAATCAGCAACAAGAGAAAATCAGCAACAAGAGAAAATCAGCAGAAGAGGAAATCAGCAACAAGAGAAAATCAGCACAAGAGAAAATCAACAAAAACAAAATCAGCAACAAGAGAAAATCAGCAACAAATCAGCAACAAGAGAAAATCAGCAACAAGAGAAAATCAGCAACAAGAGAAAATCAGCAACAAGAGAAAATCAGCAACAAGAGAAAATCAACAAAAACAAAATCAGCAACAAGAGAAAATCAGCACAACAGAAAATCAGCAACAAGAGAAAATCAGCAACAACAGAAAATCAGCACAACAGAAAATCAGCAACAAGAGAAAATCAGCAACAAGAGAAAATCAGCAACAAGAGAAAATCAGCACAAGAGGAAATCAGCAACAAGAGAAAATCAACAAAAACAAAATCAGCAACAACAGAAAATCAGCAACAAGAGAAAATCAGCACAACAGAAAATCAGCAACAAGAGAAAATCAACAAAAACAAAATCAGCAACAACAGAAAATCAGCACAACAGAAAATCAGCAACAAGAGAAAATCAGCAACAAGAGAAAATCAGCACAAGAGGAAATCAGCAACAAGAGAAAATCAGCAAAAACAAAATCAGCAACAAGAGAAAATCAGCAAAAACAAAATCAGCAACAAGAGAAAATCAGCACAAGAGGAAATCAGCAACAAGAGAAAATCAGCAAAAACAAAATCAGCAACAAGAGAAAATCAGCAACAAATCAGCAACAAGAGAAAATCAGCAAAAACAAAATCAGCAACAAGAGAAAATCAACAAAAACAAAATCAGCAACAAGAGAAAATCGGCACATCAGAAAATCGGCACATCAGGAAATTGGCAGAGGTTGGTCCAGCCATAAGCCACCATGCCTGTTCCAGGGATTTTTCTCCTGGAGTTAGTTAAACATCAGTGCTGACTCCACTCCTCCAACAACAAAGTCCTTTGGATGAGACTACCAACAGAGGACCTGTGAGCAAACGCATGCAGAACAACATCTTGCGCACATGTTAAAACCAGTTTTGGTCTTTTTGGAGGAGTACACCATTGTGTGCCAGTGGGAACAAATAACAAGATTGACAAAACTCCATACACGTGGGGACTTGATGTAAAAAAGCAAATGAGTGCTTATTCCATTATCCTTGATATAAAAGAATAAAATAAAATAAAGATAAACACACACACACATACAGACACATCATAACTGTGGTACCTCAGGGATTTCCTTGGAGCCCAGTGCGCGAGGCCCCTCACGGTTCAGAAAGCTGCGGTAAGCTCCCCAGTTCTTCTTCCTGAGCCTTTCTCTGCAGAGTCCTCCTGCCACACCAAAACACAACATAGACATATATATACATTCATACATCTCTATGCATGCACACAGGTGTCATGTTTAGACACCATCCCTGAAAAAAAAGAAGAAATGAATGGGTAGGCGCTGCACTTGTGGCGACACGCTCTCCCTGGGGAGAGCAGCCTGAATTTCATGCAGAGAAATCTGCTGTGACATAAAGTGGTACAAAATATAAAATATCTGTTTTGATTCACCTAACATATGTAACAACAGACGTATCTGTATCAATGTAGCATGTGTACGGATGAGACGATAAACCGAAGTCCCATGTGTTACACATCATTATTTAGTGCACTTAAATGAACCCACAGGGGGTTGACCCTGGCAAAATTCTGTAGAAAAAAGCCAGTTACCGACAGGAAAAAGAAAAAAAAATACTGGGTGGTGCTGCACTTGTGGCAATGTGTGCTTGTCGGGGAGAGAGAGCAGCCCAAATTTCATGGAGAAATCTAAAAAAAAAAAAAAAAAGTGAAAAACCACATTTCATGATATACAACAATGTACAACACGATAAAACTGAACAAAAATGATTAAAAAAAAAAAAAGGAAAAAAAAGAGTGATCTTACCTAGGGCCCAGACCCACTGGAGTTTTTTTCTCAGCAGATGGCGGTTTCCCTCTGTCTGCTGCTGACTTTGGCGTTGTCATCGTCTTTTTCTTCTCTGCTGATGACGGGGGTCTGGCTTTTTCTGCCGGTGTCGTCGGCGTCGTCACTTTTTCAGCCGGTGTTTCCTCTTTCAAGGTGACCTCCATTTTACTGGCCCCCTTCCTCGGCGACCCTCTCGTCCTGACCCCTTTCTGTGGAGTCTGCAAAACATGGGAAGGTGAAGGTAAAAACAATGATAATAATACATGGAATTTGTATAGTGCTATATCTTGTAAAAACAAAAGAAGCTGCTGCTGTAGTCTAGTGGTAAGGGCGTTGGACTCGTACGCTAAAGGTTGCGGGTTCGATCCCAGCTTTCGGCTATGGTGTTGTGCCCTAGGAAAAGGCACTTTATGGCTATTTTCTCACCCCACCCAGGTGTAAAAGGGGGTACCAACCTTGTGTTGGGGGTTAACCCTGCGATAGACTGGCGTCCTATCCAGGGGGGAGTCTATGACTCTCAGTCGTTTAACACCACAGAAACCGGGATAAGCACCGGCCTGATGAGCCTTAGGCTCGGGACAGACTTTAACTTTTAATTTCTTGTAAAAACAAATCAAAGCGCTTGACCTGACTTCCCTTCCCCACAGCTGTCTGTCAGTCAGTTTCCCCCACTGTCAGCTCCTCTCAGCTGCTGATTAACCCATCCCATCCCAGCCCAGATCTGGCTATTTATAGCAGGAACTGACCCCACTTGGGACTAGGTAAAAGAAGGAACGTGCTAAATTGAGCACTTTGGACTGAGTGATGTTGGATTTGTGTGCAGTGGAGTATGTGCGCATTGTAAGACAATTAAACACATCATTTTTATTTTAAAAAGTCATGCATCTTTTTTTTTTTTTGGGTCAAACATATATATAGGAGGATGACAAGAGAAGATAACTCGTAGCAAAATAACCAAGATAGCAGCTGACTGGCAACCAAAGCCAAGAACAGCAACTGTGGTCCTTTTTTTTCCACAATCAGAATCAGGTTTTTCAAACTTATCTCCCATGAATAACTTGCTGTTTTTTTTTGTTTATTTAAAGTATCAAACAAGCAAGTCACTGCTTACCAATGAAAGATGTTACCATGGTATAAAGATGCAGTCAAGAAAATTCCTACCCCAGGATTTACCTTGATTGAAGAATTCATAGACACTAAGTACTACAAACTTTACTTTTTAGTCTTTCTTCTTCTTTTTTTTTTGTAAGTAACTGAAACTTGCAACTTTTTACCTCTGAAAGTGAAATCAACACATTGTCAAACCTTTATCATAAACCATACCAAGTTTGGATAGTCTACATCGTGTTTTTTGCTTCATTACACCGTCAACGTTTCGTCAGTGATACGATACTGATAAATCATATACATCAAAATGACATGTCATTCATTCGTCAATGACAGCGGGTTTTTTTATATTTTTTTTATAGTTTTTGGTATTTTGTAGGGTTTTTTCCACTAATGGTGGGTTAATTTATTGACACATGTGAAAGAGAAACAAGACAGGACAGGAAGGGAAAAAAAACACAACCCAGCCTGACCTTTCTTTTGCGTTAACGATACAATACAGAGATACATCATAATGACATGTCGCCCATTAGTCACTGATAGTCAAAGTCAAAAGTCACAGTGGGTTAATTAACACGTGTGAAAGGGAAACAGGAAAGGGGGAAGGGGGAGGGGGCAGGAAAAACCAAACCATCCTGACCTTTCTGTCGTCTGGTGTGTCAGGCACCACATTGCTGTTGGTGTCACGCAGAGGGGAGGCCCTGGTGCCCACTGTAGCAGCGGCAGCAGCAGAAGAGGGAGAGGGAGAGGAGGAGGTCTTCATTCTGGCAGACAGTTTGCTGGCCAGGCTGCCTCCTGCCTTGGCCCCTGTGTCACACACACCACACAGGACTGTCTATCTATCTGTCTGTCTGTCTGTCTATATCTATCTATCCATCTATGTGTGTGTGCATGTGCGTGTGTGCGTGTGTGTGTGTGTGTGTGCGTGTGTGTGTGTGTGTGTGTGTCAATAGTCTATCTATCTATCTATCTATCCATCCATCCATCCATCCATCCATCCATCCATCCATCCATCCATCCATCCATCCATCCATCCATCCATCCATCCATCCATCCATCCCTTAGTCTGGTGACTGTGGGGGGACCCATGAAGACTTGACAACCAGTTCCCTCCATTCCTCTCTCTGTTCTGCCTTTCTCAGGGTTTTGTTGAGTTCTAGGCCTGTCCATTGGCTGATGTCCTCACATCTCTTACCATCAGACAGGACACACCCTTGAAAATCATGATAAGGTCAAGGTGTCCCAGAACATCTTGCACACACGTTAAATCTTGTTCCACTTTTCGTGCCAGAGAGAGAGAGAGAGAGAGAGAGAGAGAGAGAGAGGAGAGAGAGAGAGAGAGAGAGAGAGAGAGAGAGAGAGAGAGAGGACAATGACAAAGATTTATTGTTAGGCTTTTCAACCCATTCACAAACAGGTAGTTGGGGGAAGGGACCAAAATCGAAAGGTACAACAAAATTGAACACTGTACAATCATTCTTTGCAATTGGTAACCAAACCGCAGTATTGTTTATACGTGGTTACACATGTGTGTGAATGTCACTGGTAATAACCAGCTAACAGATAAACTGTCACAGAGCGACATTAGTGGCGTGGCTGTACTGCTGGCTGGTCACTGAACGTGTCCGGAAGATTCCGTCTTCAGATGATGTAGACTTATACACTCCACATTGAGAGACAGGGAGAGACAGAGAGACAGACAGGGAGAGAGAGAGAGAAAGAGACAGTGAGAGAGGGAGAGAGACGGAGGGGAGGGAGGGAGGGAGGGAGGGAGGGAGGGAGGGAGGGAGGGAGGGAGAGAGAGAGAGAGAGAGAGAGAGAGAGAGAGAGAGAGAGAGAGAGAGAGAGA
>CM060350.1:22063830-22071330 GCA_030674155.1 Stramonita haemastoma | reverse complement strand
AACTTTTTTAAAAACAGAAACACTGAAGCTTTGTGAAGGTGGAGGGTTGATATTCATTCCATAGTGTACCACCGAGAATAGTGAGAGTGGATTTAAATAAGTCAATTTTGGAAGTGGGCACACATTATCTTATTGGCATGACGATTGACATTGATTGTGGAGAGAGAGAGAGAGAGAGAATGAGAGTAGAAGAGGAGAGAGAGAGAGAGAGAGGAGAGAGAGGAGGAGAGAGGAGAGGAGAGAGAGAGAGAGAGAAGTGTGTGTATGTGTATGTGTGTGGTGTGATTTACTTCCAGTGTGTGTGTGTGTGTAGTGAGAGGAGAGAGAGAGAGAGAGAGAGAGAGAGAGAGAGAGAGAGAGAGAGAGAGAGGAGAGAGAGAGAGAGGAGAGAGAGAGAGAGAGAGAGAGAAATACACTCTTATGAAGACTGCAGAAGATCCTATGTCTTTATCATTTTAAAATCAAGTTGAAGCCCCGTACAAAAGCAGATTAAAAATTCATCTGATTTCGGAGTGAACTCATCATGACAGTTTGCATGGCCAAAAAACAAGTTCTGTGTATGTGTGTACTTTCGGGCTGTCCGGTACAGCGGCAGAGCTGAGGCTGTGTTCCACGCGATGTAACTTTAGAACAGTCACTCTGCCGTTTTAACGATCAACTGATTTCCAGAAGATGCGAAAGGGTTACTGTTCCATGATTTGCCAAGAAATTAGCGCTTCTATCACTTAAGTGCCGTGGTTTGTTATTTTCCGACCGTGTTCCAATTTCCGACACCACTTGCTAAAAAAAAGCTCAACTTTCACTATCGAGAGACATAGCGCAAGTTTTAAACATTGCTCGGCAAAACAAACAACCAATTTTTCTGTTTGTGCATCTATATCGGCAACTGTACCTCTTCTAGCCCCATCATGGCCTGTTAGCGTCATTTTGCGTTTATTCCGCGTCTTTCTTTGCTTGTAAGTGTGTCAGTTCGATCTGTTTTTCCGCGAAAGTCTACTACACTACTTTCCGCCATTTTGCTTTCAAAAGAGATGCTGTGCGCATGCGCTATAAGGGGAGACAACTGTACGATAGGACCTAGCAGACGACGTTAATGCGAGATGAATAACATCGTTTAACGACAGAAGACTATATTTTTGATTTTCGGATTTTTTTTTTCAGACAAAAATTCGATTTTTATTAATTAAACTGTATTTTCTTATTTTAGAACTTTTCGGGAACAAATACGGAAGGTGCACAGGTCTGCACAAGGTTGCACACCACCCTTTGCGAAGCAAAGCGATATTTCCAAGGGAGGCAATTACTATTACCTCCCTTTACAAAATAGGTGGCCCGACGCAAGTAGCAGACGACAAGCATTCTATCGGCGATGATACGATCTTCGGACACGCTTCTCGCATTTATTTCTCCAAAGTTTTATCTTGAATATATTTTTTTTAATTTTTAAAATAAAATCTCACACATGACTTCCATTTTTAGGGCTTTTTAGGGCCTCCAGGGCAATCTGTCTCATTTTTAGGGCTTTTTAGGGGCCCTATTTTGGCTTTCCCAAAATTAGGGCTTTTTAGGGACCTGTGCAAACCCTGGTTTCTCTTCTTATGTTTATTGGCCAACGTACAACCGCTGAATATGATAAAATATGCAAGATAATGTAAAGAAAAGTTCAACAGATGGTGCCAGTAAAGAAATATGAAATGAGAGCAAACTTTCATTTCATATGACTCCTTTTCACATTTCCACACATCTCATTTTTGTCAACCACATCAACACAACAGACTCACAGAACAAAGAATACTGACACAAGAACATGCATAAACATATTATTTGCCTAATCCATTACAAATTCAGAGAAGTACACTTACCAAAAATAACTATTTTGCTGATTTGTCCTCAAGACTATTGTTCCACACACACAAGTAACAGTGCACTTCCAGCAGAGAGAAGGTGTGACACAGCACTCATTTTTACCTAATACGTCACTTTCTCCCGTCAAATTCGCAGAAAAAACGTCACAGACGCGTGTTCTATTCCACAATTCATCGAGGCAAACAGCAAACAGTGGACTGCCCTGTGTGATATAATTTTGCTAAGCACATTAATTCTGCCAGTAACGTGTATATGATCTGTGACACAAAACGGATTTTTTTAGACTACATTTACTCATTTGATTTCAAGCATGAAACTGCAGCTTGATATTAATTTTCGCTCGATAAATAATCGATTTGTAACCAAATTTTGTGCAATTATCGTCTGCTGACTTGGTGCTGAAAGCAAAAAGTTGGTCATGATCTGTGACGTGGCTGGTAACGTAGAAACCCGAAATTCACAATCTTTGTTTGTCAAGAAAACTATTTAAAAACACCAGTTCTTTACGTGAGTATTTCAATGCATCTTTAATCTTTAGTTCTATGAAAGAATTTTTGACTAGGGGTTACGATCTTTGCAGTAGTGAACTTTAGAAGCGAGTAGGGGTAAGCGTTCCGGTTTTTCGTCGCCATTTTTAGGCCATTTTCGCCAGAAATTTCTCTCTCATAAACATAATTTTCTGTTCTGGGTCTTGTTTCTGCTCGCACTGTTTCCTTGATATATGTGAAATGTATTGAGTGATGATAAATGGTTCAAACATATTTTGTTTAAGTGTAATGGAAAGTTTTAGAGGGTGACCCCCCAATGACCCCAACAGTGGAGAAATAGTCATATACATATACACACACACACACACACACACATATATATATACATATATATATACACTCTTTTCAAAAAGACGAGACACTTTTTAAGTCTGTTAACCCTTAGTGATATCATGGGCGCATGTGTGCATGTATCTCTGTGTGTGTATGCGTGTGTGTGTGTGTGTGTGTTGTGTGTGTGTGTGCGTGCGTGTGCGTGCGTGCGTGTGTGTGTGTTGTGCGTGCGTGCGTGCGCCTGCATGTGTGGATGTGTGCGTGCGTGCCTACATGTGTGTGTACGTGTGTGTGTTTGTATGTGTGTGCGTGTGTGCGTGCATGCATGTGTGTGTGTGTGCGCGCATGCGTGTGTATGTGCGTGCAACTTACAAGAGTCAAATCAACCTTTTATTTTCCAGTCTAATAACTCTCCCCCCCCAAACCAATCCCGTATCTGAAGAAAAAACCCAAACAAACTTTTGTTCCCTACCTTCTTGGCTTGTTCCCTATCCAGCTCCTGCAGTGTTTGGGTGAAGTCGTCATCATCATGCAGTTCTGCATCCACCTCCTCTGCCTGAGTCATACATCACAACATGACATAATGTAACATGATACAACACAACATAACATGATACAACATAACACAACACAAAACAACATGATACAACACAACATAACACATGATACAACATAACATGACATGATACAACATAACAAAACATGACGCAACATAACATAACGCAACATGATACATGATATGATACCACATAACATGATACAACACAACACAACATAATACATGGGACGGGATAGCCTAGTGGTCAGAACATTGCGCTGGCAATTTGATGACCCGGGTTCAATTCCCGTTCGAGGGGATTTTCCCCCTGGAGTTAACATCAGTGCTGACTCCACTCTCCCCAAAAGTCCTTTGGATGAGACTTTAAACCGAGACCCCGTGTGCAAACACACGCAGAACATCTTGCACACATGTTAAATCTTGTTCCGCTTTTCGTAAGAGTAGGCCATTGTGTGCCGGTGGGAACAGTAGATGACAAAATTTACAAAAACTGCATACACACGGGAGACTGGACGTAAAAAAAGCACACGAGTGCTTATTCCATAATCCTCGATATAAAAGAAGAAAAGAAAAAAAAAAGAGAAAAAAACCCCAAAAAAACCTCCTAGCTCTAGATGAGAAAAAAAAGGAGAAAAAAATAAAACCAAAGGGAAAAAAAAAGGAGGAAAAAAAAAAAAAAAAAAAAAAGGAAAAAAGAAAGTCTAAAAAAAAGACCCCCCCCCCAAAAAAAAAAACCCAGGAAGGAAAATCGGGACCTACCACTTTTCTCTTGGCAGGGGCTGACGACCTCTCTGTCCTTTGCACAGCCCCTCCCCCAAAGAAATCGGCAGCGTTGATCGTCTGCTTTTTCTTCTCTGGCGGTGGAGCAGCCTTGCTTATCTCCCTTTCCTTGGGGGCATTGTGGGTAACGAAGGCGTCCAAACTTCCTTTGCGAGGCCTTTTCTCCTCGTCTGTGGTGTAAAAGATATTCAAACAAATTCAACATTACCGATGCCTTTGATTCATTTGAGGTAAGATCAAGGGAATCCTCGAAGTTGGAATGCGGCTACCCAGAATGGTGGGTAAGAATGGTTGCATACACATGCAAAAATCTCACCACTGGTGAACTTTGAAGCTCTAGCCAAGGAACACGCACGAACGCACGTGCGGTGCGCGCACGCACGCACACACACACACACACAAACACAAGTCCTTTGGATGAGACTATAAACTGAGGCCCGCAGATCCTCTTGCGCACATGGTAAATCCTGTTCTGCTTTTCGTAAGATATAAAAGAATAAATAAATGACACACACACACACACACAAATCTTGTGTAAGCAAGCATTTGGTATGTTTGTTATGTAAACTAAAAATGTTTAGAATGCATATGATGTGGTTATAGGTGGTAAGGGTAGGGTGGGCAACTTGTCGTAAGAGTAGGCCATCGTGTGTCAGTGGGAAACAGATGACATTTACAAAAACTGCATACACACGGGGACTGGACGAAAAAAAAGCATGAGAGCTTATTACATTATCGTCGATATAAAAGAATAATCAAATCAAATCTCTCTCTCTCTCTGCTGACCTGAATCCTCCAGAAAGACGACGGCCTCTTTCTTCTTTCTGGGACGTTTGCTTCTGGGTGCTGCCTCCTCCTCCCCATCTGAATCTGTGTTTGGTTTTGGAGCACACAGAATATTACACTGCATTAACAATGAGACACATCACTAGACAACACAACACAATGAACATTAAAACACAACCATCATTCATATATCCCATATGATAGGGAAACAAATATAGTTGCATACAGGAAAAAAAAAAAAAAAAAAAAGGGTAGGCGCTGCACTTGTGGCGATGCGCTTTCCCTGGGGAGAGCAGCCCGAATTTCACGCAGAGAAATCTGCTGTGACATAAAGTGGGATAAATAGATAAATAAATTAATTAATAAATATCACTGACTTCTGAAGTTAGTTCCCTTCATGTGTCTCTGGCCCATTGTTCTTTTGTAATATATTTTTAACAGTAGTCAGAGCACTCGCTTTCCCCCAGCTAAGGTTAAACAGCATTGGGCATGGTTAACTAGCGGATGGGTGACCATTTGCACACACTAGCTTCAGTGCAGTCACCAGTTCACCAGCTGTAAATAGGTACCTGCCCTCTTTAGGGACAGGGAAGATAAAGCAGCAAGGAAGAGGAGATGGGCACCGCCCTCAATATGCTGGCCCCAGGAGGAGCTGAGGTTTCTGATGCCTTGCTCCCCAAAGATCACACAGGTTATGGTACATCTAAAACTTCAAGAAGAATCCATACCTCCTTGTATAATTGTAGCAAACAGACTGGACTGCATTAAAATACAGGACATTTACGATACATAATGATAAACAAGGAACAATATCAACGATTCCTGAAGTTCCCAATGCAGGCTCTGTCCTACCGTTCTTTTTACGTTCATCGTCACCACACCTCAAACTTTGTGGCTCATAAGTATATTCCGTATCAAAGTAAAAAGCCTAACACATTTTCCACATCACAGTTGGATCCTAACACATTTTCCACATCAAAGTCAGATCCTAACACATTTTCCACATCAAAGTCAGATCCTAACACATTTTCCACATCAAAGTCAGATCCTAACACATTTTCCACATCACAGTTGGATCCTAACACATTTTCCACATCACAGTTGGATCCTAACACATTTTCCACATCAAAGTCAGATCCTAACACATTTTCCACATCACAGTTGGATCCTAACACATTTTCCACATCACAGTTGGATCCTAACACATTTTCCACATCAAAGTCAGATCCTAACACATTTTCCACATCAAAGTCAGATCCTAACACATTTTCCACATCAAAGTCAGATCCTAACACATTTTCCACATCAAAGTCAGATCCTAACACATTTTCCACATCAAAGTCAGATCCTAACACATTTTCCACATCAAAGTCAGATCCTAACACATTTTCCACATCAAAGTCAGATCCTAACACATTTTCCACATCACAGTTGGATCCTAACACATTTTCCACATCACAGTTGGATCCTAACACATTTTCCACATCACAGTTGGATCCTAACACATTTTCCACATCAAAGTTGGATGTCTATCACAAACAGTGATAATGGCTGTCTGTGCGTTCAGCGAAGACTCACAATATCACGTCACAGTTCTAATCCAATGGTTTAATTTACCTGAATTAATTAATCTTTCTAATCCAATGGTTTAATTTACCTGAATTAATTAATCTTTCTAATCCAATGGTTTAATTTACCTGAATTAATTAATCTTTCTAATCCAATGGTTTAATTTACCTGAATTAATTTATCTTTCTAATCCAATGGTTTAATTTACCTGAATTAATTCATCTTTCTAATCCAATGGTTTAATTTGCCTCAATCAATTAATCTTTCTAATCCAATGGTTTAATTTACCTGACTCAATTAATCTTTCTAATTTAATGGTTTAATTTACCTGAATCAATTAATCTAATTCAATGGTTTAATTTACCCGACTCAATCTTTCTAATCCAACGGTTTAATTTACCTGACTTAATCTTTCTTATCCAATGGTTTAATTAACCTGAATCAATTAATCTGTCTAATCCAATGGTTTAAATTTACCTGAATTGATAAATCTGTTTCCCTTTGTTCTGGACTGTGACTTTTCCTCTGCCTCCTGAAAAACAAAGACGTAACCAATGACGCCGGAGGTTTAGAATTGACTGAGAGTTTACAGGACAGAAGTAATGTTGTATTTTATCATTGTGTGTTCCCCAGCTTAACACTCTGGGGGTCTGTCACCCAGAAGGTGCACTAGTGCCACTAGTCTGACTCACTCATCCATCCCACCTGGGAATCACTGTCAGACTGAAATTGCACACGGAAAGAGAAGTTTGCATGTTTGTTTCTCAAGTACCTCGCTAAGCAGGCAGCCAAGCTTCGACTTCAGAGGATTTTTTTGTCTTTAAAGTAGAGTGCAGGTTGTTATGTTAAGAGCTTGTCATGGCTGAAGGTAATCTCAACACAGCATTGTACAACATAACATTTTAGTGTAGGCCTTGGCAATGAGCTGACATCAATAACTGACACAGCAAGGACAAAAGAAATATTTGACTCAATGACTGTACTTTTTGCACAATAAAATACATTATACTAGCTTTTTAAGTAGAACAGTTAAAAAAAAAAAAGTGCATGTAATGTGTGTGTGTGTGTTTTTGTGTGTGTGTGTGTGTGTGTGTGTGTGTGTGTGTGTGTGTGTGTGTG
>CM060350.1:22043696-22063730 GCA_030674155.1 Stramonita haemastoma | reverse complement strand
GCAAGTCAATATTGTCGTGACCTGTTAAAGTGTTATAGGAGCAAGAATGTCTGGTGCCGCCATAACACACCTGACAACAGACTAGTCAGGCCCAGCACATCCAACTTTAGCGAGGGAGAGAGATGTTACCTTGTTAGTCTTTCTAAAAAATAAAATGAGAATGGACCAAGAACTTGAAGGCAGAAGACAGACAGGGAGGCGACAGGTAGAAAAGGAACAAGGCCAAAGCAAACACTGAAACAGGGATAGAAATGAGGGAATTTCGATTTCTAGCATTTAAAAAAGAAAGATAAAGGTAAGGGTGTCCCATAACCTAGGTGGTCAGAGGGGAGTAAGGCATCTGAGACCTGCTTCTCTAGGGGCAAACATGTTGAAGGCGGCGCCCATCTCCTCTGCAGCTTCTAGCATTTATTTATCTTTATTTACTCTTTTATATTGAGGATAATGGAAAAAGCACTCGTGTGCTTTATAATACTTTACTTCATCCAGTCCTCATGAGTATGCAGTTTTGTATATATATATATATATATATATATATATATATATATATATATATATATATATATATATATATTATCTTGTCATCTGTTCCCACCGGCACACAATGGCCTACTCATACGAAAAGCAGAACAGGATTTTAATGTGTGCGTAAGATGTTCTGCGTGTGTTTGCACATGGGGCCTCAGTAACTCCAGGAGAAAAAATCCCCTCTAACGCCAGGGAATCGAACCCAGGTCCTCAAATTGCAATCGCAATGTTCTGACCACTAGGACTGCTTTTGTTTTAAAAATAGAAGCTGCATGGATATAAAACTAGCAATCCTAAAACAAGATTTCTGACACTTAAGTACTTAATATAGTTTATGCATTCATGATGACACATGTGTACAGGTGGGTATGCCTTCTTAACTGAAAGACCCTCGGCATGCAAATCGGAAAATTTAATTATTTATACTATTTGATGCAATTGTGCACTTTATAAGCAGCCATTTCTGAAAGGACAGGGCATAAGTGTTCAATATCTAAGGGTGTGTATCACAGGGTTCGCGCTAGGTTTTTTCAAAACCGGTACTGGGAGTTGCCATTTCAGAGATATCTTGACCAGCTCCCCTAAAATCGGTCCCCAGAAAATAAAATCCGGTACCTACTGTGAACAAAACGAAACTATTCAGTGAGGGGTTGGGGGAGGGGGGATTGTTCAGCAGCAAAACTAAATCTAAATTGAACGCAAATCTCTCAGACTTTGACTGCCGCGCTGCTGCCACTCGCTTCTTGGGCACGAAGCCACGCAGGAAATAGGGTTTTTTTTTTTCTAGCGCCTGTGTCACTGTCTGTGTCAGTCTGTTGTTTTGCTTGGCATCATTGTGACTTATATTCTTCTTTCTTGTTTCTATGCTTAGCGCTCATCTTTTGTTCGCTTTAGATTTAGTTTCCGACTCCTCTCTCAAAGCAACGCGCAAATTCATAGTCATAGACCCTCCGCTTTTCATAAGAGCAGGCCGTCGTGTGGGAACAGATGACATTTACAAAACTGCATACACACGGGGACTAAATGTAAAAAGCACAGGAGTGCTTAGTCCATTATCCTCGCTATAAAAGATCGAAAGAATAAAGAATAAATAAATCTAGGCCCCATTTACTCATTGTGAATGGAAGTCACTGTCATGCCGAGAAGAGCGCGAAGCTCTATTCTTTCATAGTAAAGCTTGCTGTTCTGCGTGCTAGGCTAATTAATGAGGCTGGCGCCAAAGATGTTCGTAGGAAGGGGTAGGTGCGTAAGCACAGTACAGGCGCATGACAGACTGTCAGAAAACGTCACTTCAGACTTTTTTTTTTTGAGACGGAAATCTAATCGGTCACAGGCAAACAGAATCGGTACGCGGTACCGGCTGCTTCGAAAATTTCCGGTATTCCCTGTTTACAATCGGTAAAATACCGACAATTACCGGTTATCGCGAACCCTGGTATCATTTTGTATTATATACAGGTCTGTCATCCCCCCACCCCCCTCTCCAAACAAACCCTTTAAATATCCTTCGGATGAGACTTTAAACCGAGGCCCCGTGTGCGAACGCACGCAGAACATCTTGCGCACACGTTAAATCCTGTTCCGCTTTTCGTAAGAGTAGGCCATCGTGTGCCGGTGGGAACAGATGACAATACTTACAAAAACTGCATACACACGGGGACCGGATGAAAAAAAGCACATGTTGCTTATTCTGTTATCCTCGATATAAAAGAATTTAAAAAAAAATAAATAAATAAATAACCCGATCTCTATCGATATCAACATCTGCCTCGGTTGCCAAGGTACCAGACATTGGAGCAAGGAAAGATTCGTTTTAAGTGATGTTCAGGGCTTTCCAATATGAAATATATGAACCCTGCCAGTCCCCTGATGTATCTGTGCAAAATAGACAATAGTCATAACTAGAAAAGAATAAATAAATAGGAAATCGCAGTTATCGAACATTCGAAGTCGGATGCCATTCATACACCAAAACTGGCAAAAGGGGAAACGTGCAACAAAACGTTATTCAACAAGCAAGAGCAAGAGAGAAAGGTTTAAAAAACTGTCTTCAGTTGGCATGCTTAACATTATAACAATTTGTAATTACCATTTTGTCTGCAATCGGAATTACTGAAAGAGGAAAATCACAGCATAACTCGATCAGTCAACTGGCTATCGAGTTTGCCACCATATTCGCGCCAAATAGCTTACCACGCATGCGGCATGACCCGGAATAGAAACACTGGTGTCAAGGCCGTTACTCTGCTGTCAAGGCTGTGTCACGCCCCCTCCACCCCCCCCCCCTCTCTCTCTCTCTGAAGGTTTTTTGTTTTGTTTTGCTCTGTTTTGCCTTTTTATTTTATTCTTTTGATCTGGGACACATGTTTTATGTACTTTGCTATTGAAAATTTTGTTTTTTTTATAATGAAGATATTGGTTAAGTTTCTTATGCCATTTATTAAAATATCATTTATATGACTTATCTTTGGTAGATGGTGGTGGGATGATGTTTTTCTTTTATGTTTTCTTGTTTACTACTTGCTTATTTGGGTCTTTTTTTTATCATAATCATCATTTGATTGTTGATTGCTTATTTCAGTTCTATTTATGAGTGCTTCTTGCTATTTTATTATTGTTGCACTGTTTTTGTTTATTGGGTGGTTTAAAAAAAAAGTATTACTTTAATTTGTTGTTGTTGAGAGCACAGAGAGAGAGAGAGAGAGAGAGAGAGAGAGAGAGAGAGAGAGAGAGAGAGAGAGAGAGAGAGAGAGAGAGAGAGAGAGAGAGAGAGAGAGAGAGAGAGAGAGAGAGATTATGCGTTTATCGATCAGGATCAAGATTTCAGATTGAATTGACGTTATAGATTTTAAGTGAGAACACATCATCTCTGAACTAGGCAAAGACTATGATAGATTCACATGTACAATTGATAAAACGATTCTAAAAGTACAAAAACATTAATTTATAAGAATAAAAGAAGAATGTGGATAAGTAAAATCAAAAGAAAGAGGGTGTCAAAATCCATCGCCAAGAGTCCGAATGCCGAACACCGTTCGGAATTTGAACCAATCGGTGCTCGGTAATTGAAACTTTCCTAACTCATATATATATATATATATAATATATATATATATATATATATATATATATATATATATATATATATAATCCTGTTCAGACAATCTTCGGGTGATTGCTTGTAAAAGGACTTTGTTGACTTGAAGATAGATAATATCATTTATTAAAACCATACGTTTTCACTAAAAGAAGTTCAGAATAATTCTATAATCAAACTTTCTGACGTCAAAACAGCAGTGAGAGGCCTAAAATCATAAAATAATCCAGCGTTTTCGTGGGCGGCTTTTGTCGGCCATTATTTTTCGTACAGTGATGGTACTTCACCATCTGGCACGATCAAATGTGAGCAGTTAAATCCTGTTTTTGAGAAATCGGCTGTTCGGTATTAGTCACCTGTTCGGTATTTGGGGACTTTTCCCTATTACACATAATATTAATGATGCTATGCAAAATGATGCACCACAACAGAGTGCAGGGTCGTCGCCACACACACACACCACACACACACACACACACACACACACCACACCACACACACACACAACACACAGACATGAGCGTGCGCGCGTGCGTGGTGTGTGTGTGTGTGTGTGTGTGTGTGTGTGTGTGTGTGTGTGTGTGTGTGTGTGTGTGTGTGTGTGTGTGTGTGCGTGTGTGTGTCCTGCATGCATGCATGTAACCTTGAAGTACTTTTTCTTTGTTATTGTTTTTCCGATCATCATTCTTTAAACTGTCCGAATCCCCACCACCCCAGCCAAGTAATTATCCTGCGCGCCCGTGCAGGAGTGCGCATACGTGTGTGTGTGTGTGTGTTGTGTGTGTGTGTGGGGGGGGGGGGGGGGTGTATGGGTGGGTGCGCTTGTCAGTATGTGTGTGGGCCTGCATGTCATGTCTGTGCGTACATGTGCGTGCGTTCGCTAGTGTGTTAAACTAAAGTTATTTGTGATTTGTTACCTGTACGCAGCTTTGTTATGTTACGCATGTTAAATGCCAGCGATTTGATTTATTTTCTTTTTGGTGCAAGATATAGCTTTATACAAATTCCATATATCAGAGAATTGGCATTACTTTTGATTTTAAAAGATATTTTGAACTGAGATATTTTACAATTGTTTGTGCACGTTTATTTCCGAGAGGCATTTAGACATTGTGAACGGGCTATAGAGTTTGCATACATTTAGATTGGATAATATATTTGTTAGGAAAGGGAGAGAGCGAGAGACAGAGACAAGGGGAGGGGAGTGGAGTGGAGTGGAGTGGAGTGGAGTGGAGTGAAAGAGAGAGAGAGAGAAGAGAGAGAGAGAGAGGAGAGAGAGAGAGAGAGAGAGAGAGAGAGAGAGAGAGAGAGAGGAGAGAGAGAGAGGAGAGAGGAGAGAGAGAGAGAGAGAATCAAACGTGTGTTATGTATAAATATATGAGATCTTGTGCATATACTTTACACTTGTAAACACTTGTAAACACGGTCATTTATGAATGGAACTCTGAACAAAGACATTATCTAGTTTTTATTTTATTTTTGGTCATATTTCATGTCAGTTCAATTCAAACACTAATATCCCAGAGAGAAAAATTCAAGCAGGTTACAAACCATACATAAAGAATAAACATTTAAACATGTGGATATGAACCAAACAAAATCCGAACATCAGCACCTAAAAATTCAACTACACCTCAGCCAGGTATAAACTCAGCCAAGTTAAATCACAAACACTCGTGTTTCGGTGCTTCCTTGTATCCCTTTTCATCTAGTGTTGACAATGTTGATTCAAAGTAGCTCTGAAATTTCCTTTTCATTTCGTTTAACTTCAGCTGCGAGCCGGCTACCCAACCCTAACTCCAGCCTTTTTTGCTGGAGGGGGAGGTAGGCTTTTCCCAATGCTCTGACCAGCAGTGACACAATGACTGACCAACTGACTTTTTGTTTCTTTTGAATTATCACACTATTCAAATATTAGACCAAAATGATCTGTTCATTCTAATAATTGTTTTTAAAACATGGAAGTGATAAAACACTTCTTGATTCCAGTCATGTTATCTTAACGACCAAAAAGCACAGACATCCTGAAAGAGATAGTCTAGTGGTCAGAGTGATGCGCTCATGATCTGCGGACCTGGGTTCAAATCTCGTTCGAGAGGATCTTTCCTCCGGAGTTAACATCAGTGCTGACTCCACTCTCCTCTAAAGTCCTTCGGATGAGACTATAAACCGAGGCCCCGAGTGCGAACGCGCGCAGAACATATTGCACACACGTTAAAACCTGTTCCGCTTTTCGGAAGACTAGGTCATTGTGTGCCAGTAGGAACGGATCATAAAATTTACAAAACTGCAAACTCACGGGGACTGGATGTAAAAAAGCACATAAGAGCTTATTCCATCATCCTCGAACTAAATGAGAAAAATAAATAATAAATAATTATTGATAGTGCAAACCATCAACTTGTAAGTTTTAAGCAGGAGTTGTGCAAAGCTGGTATTTTTCTCAGGGAAAAAGTAAGTCAAGTGCCTGTGGTGTGTGCTCACCACTTGTGTCTAAACATCCTAATCGATACATTTTACCCATTCTATACAGAGCTGTTATGACACAGTAAAATGTAAGCAAAACTAGCAACAAACAACTTTTTGTTTGGTCCTCTAGAGGAACATGCATTATCTTCATCACCACAAATGATTATAGGTAATCAAAATAGGTAAACATTTTCTACACCTTCGTACATTTCTAGTTGGGACAAGCTTAACTGGGTCAGAGGCAAAATAAAGAGGTTTTAACGAAGTATACTAACAAAGCAAGGAAATCATCGATACAACTCCAACCCCAAAGGCAAAACGTCTTAACATGCTACTGACAAATGGAGGTTTCAGTTCACGTTTTCATGGGAGTAAGATTAGGAAAACAGCTTCACGTTCAATACAGTTTTAAAGGAATGCACCTAAAACTCGGCTTCAAATGAAAAATATTCTCTTGTAAAATTCGTGCAACTCTACTGTTGACCCTGGAAGGATATAAC
Source organism: Stramonita haemastoma (assembly GCA_030674155.1). Lineage (NCBI taxonomy): Eukaryota > Metazoa > Mollusca > Gastropoda > Neogastropoda > Muricidae > Stramonita > Stramonita haemastoma. The sequence continues at coordinate 22,057,136 of CM060350.1, read as the reverse complement.
ATAGGGGGAAGGGGCAGCAAACAAAGCGGAGTGCATTAACTGAACTTAAAAATAGATACAGATACCATGCAAAACTGTCTTAGGATTCCATACAAAATTTACAAGACTGCATACACAAGGGGGCTGGATGTAAAAATGCACACGAGTGCTTATTCATTATCCTCGATAAAAAAACCCAAAAATTCCTGTGCTAAAATGCACGTTATCTTTGCCAAATTGGTTTCTCTCATACACAACCAACCAACCCCCCCACACACAAACACACACACACCACTCAACACACAACCAACACAACCAACCAACACACACACACACTAACACACACACACACTAACACACACACACACACACACACACACACACACACACACACACACACAAAATTTTGACTTGACTACTTGAAATAGAGCCAAATGTTTCGTACAACTGCTTGTAAACAGTTTACCACACCCATTAATTAAACAAATCACACATGCTAAACCATTTTCTAGTTTTACACAACCCAGGTATCGCGAGACTAGAAAAGTAAAAGCAAAAAGACAAGCTGATAAAAAAACGAAACAAAAAAAACAAACCATAACAAGCTCATCAAAAACTTTACCTCATTGTATTGTCACAATGATTCAGTATTTCACAACATTCGCTATTATTATGGAATTTTGCTAAAGACATTCAGGTGGAGCTTCATACTTTTAGAAAAGCAGGCATATATAACAGATAGTACAACACAGAAATTGGACCAACGCCAGGAAGCAGACCAGAAATCACGCAGCAATGAGCACTGATCAAAGTAAAGTCTTACTCCAGTAGTGCAAAAAAATACAAACAAACCCCAAAACAAAAACAAAAAAAAAAAAACAACCCCAAACTTGTGTGGGGCCTCCACCCCCCTCTGTCTCCAGTTATTTAATTCTTTCATTTTTAAAAATTGATTTATCTTTCCCTTATTTTTAGGTTTTTTGTTTTCTTTAATTACAATGTGAGATCCCCAACCTGTTGCTCTTTTTCATTTTGAGGGGAAAAACATAAGGACTGGGAAGAGATAGTTTGATTTGAAAATGGGAATCAAAAACTGCTGGGAGAGATGCAGATGGAGTAGTCTACTGATGGGGTGGGAACAGATAAATTTACAAAACTGCATACACACGGGGACTGGATGTAAAAAAGCACAAGAGTGCGTATTCAATTATTCTCGCTCGATATAAAAGAATAAAAAATAAAATAAAATAAAAATGGGGTGGGAGTGCTACATGTATGACCTGGGTAATGGACATGTCCCTGACCTATGGCAAAGCAAAAGGCAAGAAGGAAATAAGTAACAGGACATACTGATACAAGTTGCCGGCTATCTTCCACTATACATATTAGCGAATGAAAGTTTTTTTCTTGCACCTTATCCAGTAAAACTTTAAAAAGATAAATGGTACAATGCCTTTTCTAATTCACAAAAAAAATTGAAAAAGGGAAAAGTGTCCCATAGCCTATGTCGTCGTTGGGGAGAGAGTTATCAGAGACCTCGGCTTCTCCAGGGGCCAGCATATTGAGGGCGGCACCCATCTCCTCTCCCTTGCTGCTTTACTTTCCCTGTCCCTAAAGAGGGCGGGTACCCATTTACAATAAGTTCTCTGACCACTGAGCTATCTTGCCTTTTCTAATGCAAGTTTGTATAAATAGGATGTACACGTAATTTTTGTTTTGAAAAAAATACTGCAATTCTTTTAAATCCGACACTTCACTGCTTCCTTCACCTTTCCAAATTTACAGCGATTTTTTAAAGTCAATTTTTACAGCGGCAAATCCAGCAATTTAGGAAACTTCTTTAAAACCCCACTGCATGCAGGGATAACTTATAGTCATGTTATTTCGGTAACGCTTTTTTCTATTTAACACCTTGGCCCCAACACACAATGTGCGCGCGCGCACGCGCGCAAACACACACGAAAACTACAAAGCATACTTTCTAGTCTTTACTAACGCCTTTTTTCTGCAGTGAAGTCTGGCATTGCTTCAATAATTATTCAATAATTCCTGATAACACTATACTAGTGCCCCCCATTTCTGTTTTAAATTTCAATTTTCTTTAATGCATCCCCTCGCCAAATAGTTGAGCATTCTACAACCAACACCCTCCACTTTCTAAAATGCACTTTTCTCATCCCTATGTACAAAAACACTTTACCGCTACCCCACCCTCCCCTCCCCCTTCCTCCTAGCCTTTTGCAAAATTCTAGCATCCCTCCTCCCTCTGACCCTGAAAAAATGCATTGTGTCCACAACCCCCCCCCAAAAAAAAAAAAAAAAGCCCGGGCTCTTTCAGTATAAGGAGCTTCCCCACTTTCTGGAAATGCTCTGCAAGAAATTTCGTCTTTCTATCTTTGCTTTATTTCCGACTTTCCCTTCGACTCTATCTTCGACACAGTCTATTATCGTGCTTTTTTTTCATCTAGCATATCTTTTCTCGTTTGAAAACTTATGAACTGCCCTGTAGTGGGAATGTGTCGGCTGAGGCCAGCAAGGCATAGACCTCCTGCAGAGGAGCAGCGTGGAAAAAGACCAGGCACTTTGCATTCTAGCCAATTGATACAGCGAACGAAGAAAAGTGTCGTCAGCATACAGCATTTATCTACCTGCCTTTTGTGTCCACATGGGGGGGGGGGGGGGGGGGGGGGGGGGGGGGGTGGGGGATGGTTAGAGTTGAGGTTAGTGTAAAGGTTAGTGTTAAAGAGTTAATAGCGGGTAAAGATTGTCTGTCAGATGGTCGGTCTGAATGTTAGAAAAATGGACACAATAGGCACATAGACAAATAGTAAGTAGCTATCGACACAATGGTACGTAGCTCACATTATTATTAGGAGCATTAAATAATCTCTAGCTCCCAGCAACAGCAAGTTTACTGTCCACTTTTGATTTATTCCTTGGCTAGTGTTCCGAGGTTTACCAATGGTGAGATTCTGTGTAAACCACCGGTCAAATTGATTTCAAACCCGAGACTTTTTTTTTTTTTTTTTAGAGGTTGCACCCCTTTTCAAAGAAAAACAAACATCCGAGCCCAAAATAAACCATGCAAGAAAAATTCTATCAGCCAGATCTTTTTCTTTATCCCCACTGCTTTAATATGCATCCATACCCTCCTTAAACACCCCCTTCCTTTCCTTTCCTTGCCTCTCCTTCCAGCCAATGTCTCCTCCACACAACTACCCATTTATAAACACAGACAGACAGACAGACAGACAGACAGCACACACACAAAACACACACACACACACACACACACATGGGCGCGCGCGCTCGTGCCACCTGTGTGCATGTCGGGAGAGGGGGTTATCGGCTCCTACCGGCGCACTATGGCCTACTTTTCCGAACAGCAGAACGAGTTTTTAACGGTTGTGCAAGATGTTCTGTGTGCATTCGCACACACGGGGCCGAGTTTATAGTCTCATCTGAAGGACTGACATTCAGATCTACATTTTTTCTCCTCGAAATGGGAAGAAAGCTAGGCTGGGAATCGAATCCAGGGCCTCATGATTTAATTGTTGACAAGCAAACTCTTAATTATCCCGCGACCCTTCTCAGGACTTTTTAAGACATTTCTACTCCAGCCAAAAGGAATGGTTATTTCATTGTTTGCAATTAATTTTTTTTCGAGGTCTGACACTTTTGCTGCCCAAGGGCTGCATAGGTTATGGAACACATGGACCTATTTTCCAATAATGGTATGGAACACATGGACCTATTTTCCAATAATGGTATGGAACACATGGACCTATTTTCCAATAATGGTATGGAACACAAGGACCTATTTTCCAATAATGGTATGGAACACAAGGACCTATTTTCCAATAATGGTATGGAACACAAGGACCTATTTTCCAATAATGGTATGGAACACATGGACCTATTTTCCAATAATGGTATGGAACACATGGACCTATTTTCCAATAACGGTATGGAACACATGGACCTATTTTCCAATAATGGTATGGAACACAGGGACCTATTTTCCAATAACTGGTATGGAACACATGGACCTATTTTCCAATAATGGTATGGAACACAAGGACCTATTTTCCAATAATGGTATGGAACACAAGGACCTATTTTCCAATAATGGTATGGAACACAAGGACCCATTTTCCAATAATGTGAACAATTTGTTTCATGTCCAAAAAACAATCAGAGAGCATTAAGTGATTATCAAGGGGAAGATACTCTTAAAAACACGATTTTATTCGATTTGTTTGGACCCCCCCCCCCCCCACATGTACCAGTCCCACAGAATATAACAGTAGAAACAGTTCCCTACAACAATTTTATAAGATTTATTTTTAAAAAATCAAATTAAAAAAAAAAGATATCGGCAGGCAAAATTTTGTTGTTGCGTTCCTGGGTTCGAGCTCTCAAGTTCTCCAAAGGTGAGTTTTTTGTGAATGCCACTTTTGCTGACCATGAAGGAGCCACAGTCCGACTTCGGGGATGATGTCTGAACACGACACCTGTGTGCATTCATTTCTTTTCAAATGTCATTCTGTCCCACTGGAACACAATGGCTTACGCTTTCGAAACTGTTTGTTTAACGTGCGTGCAAGATGTTCTGCCTTTGCGCAAGGGAAAGGGGGGGGGGGGGGGGGGGGCGCTTTGGTTTATAATCTCATTTAAATAACTTTTCGGGGAGTGGAGTCGGCACTGATGTTAACTCTAGGGAGATTTCTTGATGGGACTTCTGGATGTTGGCATCCAAAACCTGGGGCTGGGGGTGTTGTCCTCCTCCTCTTTTTGACCCTTACCTGCAGTCTGGAACTGCTTCCAGACCCCTGGGATGCTTGGTACTTTGGTCTGGCGCCAGAACTCCTGAAAACAGCATCAACAAGCAACTTGAGCAATCCGAACGGTTTGCATATTCAAACGAATCAATTCAGTATCTGTCTAAAATAAATTTTCCCTGGAAAAAAGTTCCAGCAGAGCGGGGATTGAATCCCGACTTTCTAGGCAGGCAGGTAACCACTAGACTACCTATCCACCAATAGCAAGATGACTAAGGTGACATGTTTCTTCGTTACAACTAGTTTAGAATTCTTGTTAACAGGTTTCAATCTCTGCAATGACACTGTCCCCACTGTCCCAAAAGTTCTTGGGATGAAGCTATAAACTGAGGCCGCATGTGCGGTAGCAGGCAGACATTTTGCCCACACGTTAGAAAGCCGTTCCGACTTTTGGAAGAGAAAAACTATTTCGTGCCGGTAGGAACGATGACAACTTAAAACAACCCCGTATCCACACAGGTTTGGTATTTAGACACCATCCCCGAAGTCGGAATGCTGCTACCTTAATGTGAGTAAAATCGGTCGCGTACACAGAATCTCACTATTGGCGAACCTCAGAGCTCTAAGCGAGGAAGATAAAAAAAAAATCTCAACAGCGCTTGAGGAATAAAGGGTGGGAATCTTTATATTGTTCTGTGACATACTAAAATGCAAACTTGCCAATGCTTTAGATTTATTTATTTTGTGTAGACACGTGTATAACTATAAGATCAAAATAATGTGCACCCTAAAGATTGGTAAATTTCGCCTGCTTATGGTGGCGTGAAAAAGCCTGGTCAGCATCTATCTACAGCTTCACAGTAACACCCAGGCATTTAAAAACCAAAATTAAAAACAAAAATATGGTTACGGGTGGCCCGATAGCCTGGTGGTTAAACTGTTGTGCTTGTGATCCGACAGCCTGGGGTTGAGCCACCTCCCAGGTACCTGTTCAATGGCATTTTCTCCCTGAAGTTAACACAAGTACTGAATACTTCCCTGAAAGTCATTTGCATGCGACTATAAACCGTGGTCCCATGTGTGTACACGCGCAGAAAATCCTTCGGAAACGTTAAAACCCATTTAGCCTTTCGGCGGAGTAGGCCATCGGTTGCCAAAATAGATAATCTTAAAATAAAAAATAATGCAAGCATAATGCTGTCTGTAGACATCCCCGCAGTCGAGATGCAGCTAAATGGATTGCAAAGGGTTTGCTTACACAAAATCTCACCATTGGTTTACCTGGGAGCTCTATCCAAGGAAGGAAAAATAATACTTACCCTTGTGAGTTCTTGATATGTAGTGCCACGATAAGTGTCTGGAGACTTTCTGCTGCCACGATGAGTGTCTGGAGACTTTCTGCAGCCACGATGAGTGTCTAGATAGTTTCTGCAGCCACCCCCATTGTCTGGATACTTTCTGCAGCCACCCCCATTGTCTGGATACTTTCTGCTGCCACGATGAGTGTCTGGATAGTTTCTGCTGCCACGATGAGTGTCTGGATAGTTTCTGCAGCCACGATGAGTGTCTGGATAGTTTCTGCAGCCACGATGAGTGTCTGGAGACTTTCTGCAGCCACGATGAGTGTCTGGGTACTTTCTGCAGCCACGATGAGTGTCTGGGTACTTTCTGCAGCCACGATGAAAGACACGCCCAGAACTGTGATTCGATCCCCATGACAACTGTCGACACCTATGCCAGACTTCTGAGGGTTCAGAGCAAGAATGGAGTGACCCAGAAGGTCTGGGAAGTGCTTTAAGGAAATGTTTGGGGGCGTGAGGTGTCCCTTCCCCTCGTGAGCACGGTATGCGAGGGTAGGCAGGCTGTGCCGTTTCAGGACACCCACATCTTTGTTCCACGCCACTCTATGTGGGCTCCTTTGGCGACCACTGCGGAAAAGGTTGAACGATACTGACGGCAGTACTCAACCCTGTGGTCAGTGAGCCTTGCAGAGAACTTCAGGAACAAAGTTTGATTCGAGCTCAGAAACTAGGAAGGACTGGGTGACTTTTGTGGACATTGAGCACACACACATTGACAGATCATACTCTGTATAGACACGCCAGGAAAGTGTGCAAGACAGGGGTTGCATGTTCGGATCCTCTGCAACCCTTCCTCTTTCTACTGTCGGTTCTATGTCGACTCGCGGATGTCCACAAGGACCACAGCCCCTCCTGCTCTCATCGCCTTTGCTCCCTGAAGTGTTGCAGAGATGGGCGGTCATATAGACGCCACTCTGATACCAAACCCCCCAAACTCCAACCCACTTTGCTGCTCAGCCCAGTGGAAGATGAAGACAGATGACATACATGTCCTAGATCCCTGGGCAACGGAACCAGGCTGTGCACTAGTCTGCCCTTCAGGGATTTGATGTAGCACTTTCTCCTTTCCCCTATTCTAAACCCTTCCTTCCCATAGATCTGACATCTGTCTACTTAGTCATGGGGATCTTGGACAAGTTCAGGGCCATGTGCTCCAACATCGTGGCGATGGCGTCTCCATGATCTCTGGTGAGAAGGATCACTATCACCGGCGAAGATCTGGTGACATGACCTTGAACACAGCTATCAGTATATAGTCTACATTAACCCTTTTATACACACACACACACACACACACACACACACACACACACACACACACACACACACACACACACACACACACACACACACACACACACACACACACACACACAAGACTACGATATTTATCTATTTATTTATTTTTTCATTTCGCGGAGAATGGAATGAGCACTCATGTTTGTTTTTACATCCAGTCCCCGTGTGTATGCAGTTTTGGAAATCTTATCTGTTCCCACCGACACATGATGGCCTACTCTTACGAAAAGAGGAACAGGATTAACGTGTGCGCAAGATGTGCCTGCGTGCGCACATGGGGCCTCGGTTCACAGTCGTCAAATTGCGAGTGCAATGTGTCATAACCACTAGGCTATCCCGTCCCCTATTGGGGGCCTAGTCATTAAAGTGTTGCTCCCTTAATCTGCTCTCGACTATAAACCGAAGTCCCATTTCTGAACACAAGTTGAACATCTTGTGAACACGTGTGTGTGTGTGTGTGTGTGTGTGTGTGTGTGTGTGTGTGTGTGTGTGTGTGTGTGTGTGTGTGTGTGTGTGTGTGTGTGTGTGTGTGTGTGTGTGTGTGCGCGCCGCGCCTGAGCGTGTTTAAGGTTTATGACATTTTGTGAGTGCATCTGATGTGTAAAGGTAAAGGCAGCCCATAACATATTGGGTGGTGGGAGAGCATATGCTAGCGGGGCAGCGGTACGAGATGAGAGAGAGGAGAGAGAGAGAGAGAGAGAGAGAGAGAGAGAGAGAGAAGAGAGAGAGAGAGAGAGAGAGAGAGAGAGAGAGAGAGAGAGAGAGAGAGAGAGAGAGAGAGACAGAGACAGAGACAGAGACAGAGAGACAGAGAGACAGAGAGAGAGACAGAGAGAGAAGACAGAGAGAGAGACAGAGACAGAGAGACAGAGACAGAGACAGAGAGAGAGACAGAGGTAGAGAGAGAGAGAGAGAGAGAGAGAGAGAGAGAGAGAGAAGAGAGAAGAGAGAGAGAGAGAGAGAGAGAGAGACAGAGACAGAGACAGAGACAGACAGACAGACAGACAGACAGACAGACAGACAGTGTATGCACGCGCACGCACGCGCGCGCGCGCGTGTGTGTATGTGTGTGTGTATGTGTGTGTGTGTGTGTGTGTGTGTGTGTGTGTGTGTGTGTGTGTGTGTGTGTGTGTGTGTGTGTGTGTGGTGTGCGTGCGCGCGCGTGTGTAGTGGTTCGAGCTTGCACTGGCGATTTGACGTTTCAGGACCAAGCCCGAGTTTGAGCCATTACGGAGTCACCTGTTCAAGGGATCTTTTCCCCGTGGAGTTAACATCAGGACTGACCTCAATCCTTCAACAGTTCTTCGCATGAGACTAGAAACCGAGGATACTTGTGCAAACACCCACAGAACATTTTGTGTACTGGTTGGAGCCTGTTTCGCTTTTCGAAAGAGTAGGCTATTCGTTCAGACAGAACCCGTTGTCTGCCATATGAGCGAAAATGCGTTGTGCTGCCGTTAAGCACCTGACAAGTCAGGCCCAGCGCAGGAGAGATTTGTTATCGTTTAAAGTCTTTCTTGGATTGATAGAAAATTCTCTTACCATTTCATCTTGCAAGAGGACGGAAGAACAAGGATATCAGCGCAAGTTGCCAGGATCTGCACATCTGCTGCTGTGGGCGTCATAGGGATGGAAGCTTTGCGTTGATGTTTTCTGCTATGGGCATCATCAGGATGGAAGCTTTGTGTCTGCTGGATTTGGCCAGCCTGAAACAAAACGCATGATACGCGTCTTCAGTTCTCTGGCACTGATTTTCAGCTTCTGTTTCATTTTATGTTCTTTAAAGCCCTACTGACCACGAAAGCCATATCAGGGCTGTGAATTCAGTTTCTGTGGCTCTAGTAGTAACATTTACTTCCAAGTTCAAAACCAACACGACCTTATTCCCTCAAGTATCCCACACTGTCAAATCGATAAAAAATAAATGAGAAAATATTTTAATGGCTAAATTCATACCTTTAGACCCATAAAACCAGGCTGTGCTGAGGACGCCAGCCATTGTGCTTGATTTATCATCCCCAAATTACACAAAAGTAAAGGACACTTCAAAGCAAACTACCACCCACCCAAAAAAAGCAGTTTAAATTGCCATGTGGGCATATAAAGCCGTGGAATCGACACTGTGCTCATCCGGGAAGTTTTTTGGATGAAACAATAAACTGAGGTCCCGTGTGCAAGCGTATGCAGAACCTATTTTTCCCTATTTACTTTTTTTATGTACGGCTTGTAACCCACATGAATTTCTCTGTTTGTAAAATAAATCTTTGAATTGTGAAACATCTTCCGATCACGTTAAAACCTGTCTCATCTTTCGTAATAGGCCATTGCGTGCAGAGAGAACAGAATTTATAAACCAGCATGCACACAGGGACTGGATGAGCAGCCCACCTTTGCAATCCTTATCCCAGCACTCATCTACACCAGGTGTTAAAAAAATCAGCTAGATAGCAATAAAAACTTCGAAAAATATTTTGTTTACAATTTGAGTAGTTTACTTTCTCTCTCCCCCCCCCCCCCTGCCTTCTTTTGATAGTTAAGGAAAGTTGGCTGTCAATGTGAGGAAAAACCCCATTTACTTATTCAACATTGGACCAACAGCAAAACTTAAATGTGTCGGGCCTAGTGAGGTACCACTCAGTTTACAATTTGACTTTGGATGATCCAAGATTAAAATTATATCTAGACCTAGATTTTTTTTGAAAAAAAAACCCTCAGCTTATATCTACTGATCTAACTATTACTCTTAATAACAATAAAGATATAAACTCTGTATCATAGTGATAAAAAATACTGACACGTACCGCTTCTTCAGTCTTCACCGACCAGTATGTGAATGTCAAGTCTTCAGAGGTCTTTCTTTTTTCCCCTCCCCAGCAGTACCAGTGGTCTGCACTGCAGCTAGGGGGCTGTGTGAAATGACACCTTGCAAACTGCCCTGCACCCCCCAGTCCACACACATGAACACTTTTCACGCGGAAGCGGAAAGTGCTCACAGTTCAGTCCGCAAGTTTAAAAAAAATCAAGAAAAAACAAAAGAAAACAACAACAAAACAAAACAAAAAAGAAGCTGGCTTTGGCAGTGAATTTGCATGCTGCTTTCTGGTGACGTTTCTGATCTCTTCTAGCTCTGCTTTTGTCTGTCTCTGTCTCTCTTTTTTTTCTGTTTGTCTGTCTACCTGTTCATCTATCTATTTTTCTGTTTATGTCACTGTTCATCTATCTATTTTTCTGTATGTCCCGCCCCCTTCTCGTTTATCATACCTCCCCCCCCCTCTCTCTCTCTCTCTCTCTCTCAAGATTTACAAAACTGCATACACACGGGGACTGGATGCAAAAAAGCACATGGGTGCTTATTTCATTATCCTCAATATAAAAGAATCTCTCTGTCTCTGTCTCTGTCTGTCTCTGTCTGTCTTGTCTGTCTGTCTGTCTGTCTGTCTGTCTGTCTGTCTGTCTGTCTGTCTGTCTGTCTGTCTGTCTGTCTGTCTGTCTGTCTCTCTCTCTCTCTCTCTCTCTCTCTCTCTCTCTCTCTCTCTCTCTCTCTCTCCTCTCTCTCTCTCTCTCTCTCTCTCTCTCTCTCTCCCCATATATAGTGTCCTTATTCTTGTGTGTTGTTTGGTACTGCGTAAAGTTTTATTGTTTAGTATCTTTTCAACTTTATGTATCCCTGAAAAGGGCGGGGACTGGATGTAAAAAAGCACACGAGTGCTTATCTATTACCCTCGAATAAAATACTTTCTTGCCTTGCCGCTTGCCTTGCCTTGCCTTGCCCCCCCCCCCTCTCTCTCTCTCCCTCTCTTTCTCCCTCTCTCTCTCCATCTCTTTCTCCATCTCTCTCTCTCCCCCTCTCTCTCTCCCTCTCCCCCCCACCCCCGTCTCTCTCTCTCGGATGAGACTATAAACCGAGGCCCCGTGTGCGAACGCACGCAGAACATCTTGCGCACACGTTAAATCCTGTTATGCTTTTCGTAAGAGTAGGCCATCGTGTGCCGGTGGGAACATATGACATTATTTACAAAACTGCATTCACACGGGGACTGGTGTAAAAAAGTACAAGAGTGCTTATTCTTTTATCGTCGACATAAATAATGAATGAATGAATGAATGAATGAATGAATAATGAATGAATCAATCAATCAATCAATCAATCAATCTCCCTCCCCCCCCCTCTCTTCTCTCTCTCTCTCTGGGAGACATGACGCTTAGTCTTTCACCTATCTTTATGAACAATGAAACTTTTGAGGAAGTTGATAACCATAAACTTCTAGGTATTGTGATTGACAACAATCTTTCATGGATGGCACACATAAATAAATTATCCTAAACAGTATCAAAACATGTATACCAACTTTGCAAAATTAAACACATTATCAACACACACGCCAGAAAACTATTCCTACATGCTTACATTCTATCTTCAATCAACTATTGTTCTACCCTTTTTGACACAGCCAGTGCCAATACTCTCAAACCTTTAAATAGCAGTTACAAAAGAGCGCTCAAAGCAGTTCTTCTAAAATCTATCTACCTTAAGTGCATCAGACTATGCAAAACTTGAGGTTGTCCCATTAAAAGATATGCTTACTCTAATAAAGGAGTATTTATGCACAACATTATGACAGGTCATGCGCCACAAACTCTCTATTCTAAATTTTGTATGACCTCCCGAGATCCTTCCAAAATTCAACAACCAACCCCTAGAATGACCTCTTTAAATCAAGCCTCAATACTCAGGTAGCCTACTCTGGAACATGCTGCAACATACATAAAAACATCCCAAAGTAAAGATGCTTTCAAGAAAGCTATTTATACCCCCTCAAATGCACTAATTGATGTGTGCTAACATAACAGTACTCTTGCTCCATGTACATCAGAAAAACTTTCTTTTCAAGCAATGGTCACAATATCTTACCTCACCATGATGATTTAATAAAAACGCAAAAGAGCTATCACAGATTCTCATAGTTGATTTTATGCATGTTCAGTATATTTATACTCTCTCTCTCTCTCTCTCTCTCTCTCTCTCTCTTCTCTCTCTCTCTCTCTCTCTCTCTCTCTCTCTCTCTCTCTCTCTCTCTCTCTCATGTTTGAGTATTTTAAGTGTCCGATACATCTTAACGTTGTTGACTTTAAAAAAATATTTGTTTGTTGTCGTTAGTTTATTTTTGTTAGCTTTTTTCTTCATAATATTGTTTTAAAATAAGAAAGATATGTGAAAATGTTTATTATTTTTTTGTTTGGGTTGCTCTTCTCTGCTGTTTCCTCTATTTTTTTTCTCTCTATTTTAATCTATTTGATTTACTTAATGATTATCAATGCATCTGTCTTGACATTAAGGTTTGAGTCAGTTGGAGATTAAGCATTTGTTGAATACATATTTATCTCTTTTAAAAAATATTATCAATGTACCCAGTGGGGACTGTGTGTTTTTTAAATGCATACCTATATATTTTTTAAATCATAGGTTGAACTGTTGTAGGTGATTGTGTGTGTGTGTGGTATTTTTTTTAAAAAATACATAGTACCTAATCAGGGCAAGGGTGGATGGAAAAAGTATGTACATACTTACTCTGTAACCACTAAAAATAAAGTTATTCCTCATTCATTTATTTTTCATTCATTCTCTCTCCAGAAAAAACCCAACTCTAGAATGTCCGATGTATCTGCATGATTTCTGTGAGTTTGAAACAAAATGTCTTCCGAAGTCGAGAAAATAATGAATCTTGGGATATCTACCGTCAGAATGATATTTTAGGGTGTAAATGATGTCATATACTCAAAACTAGACACGAAAGAATTCATCGTGGTGCAAGTTATTTTGTGGGTTTCTTTAATTAACTCCCCTGAAACGGCGGTTCTTTATGAATTTTAGTAAGAACAAAGAGACAACGCGTTCTTGCTAAGGGAGGCAATTCAAAGCATGGGGCGACAATCCTTTATGAATTTTAGTAGTTTTAAAGAAGGCAACAGTGTTTTTCATGATCAGGGGAGGGAATTCTAGGCGTCGCACATTAGCGCAA
>CM060350.1:22038696-22041196 GCA_030674155.1 Stramonita haemastoma | reverse complement strand
TACATTGTTGTTGTGTACAGGTGTTGCTTGGCATAGTATTGCCTTGATTGTTCAGGGTTTTAAAGCTTTATTTTGCCTTATCTCATTTTATGTTTTTGATGTTTTTCTTTTTTATGTTTGTTTGTTTGTTTTTTTTCAAAATATTTCCTTTTCTCTATAATTATCTGAACCACATTTGATTTGTTTTTTTATGAAGTAGGCCGACAGTTATTTTGAATGAGTTATTATATTATTGTGCGTTATATGTAAAGTGATTTTGATTTTACTACTTCTTAATTCATTTCATCCCCTACCCCCAATCAAGTACTAAGCCCCCCCCCCCCCCCCTTTATCAGTAATCTCTCAACATATTTTTCATCTTCACCAAATTTTGCAACACATTATTTATTCCTCACCAAACTACCTATAACAGATGCATCCAAAACATAATACCTGGCCCTCTAAGGATGGCTTTCGAATTTACCACCTAAACATAAATCATGCAATTAACAAAATCGAAGATATATCAACACTCATCACAAATCAAGGTAAACCATTTCACATAGTAGGGCTTTCTGAGTCAAGGCTCTCAGAACATATAATGGACACTGACATACACATACCAGGTTATGAAATCTTGCCAAAAGATCCACAAAATCCCAAAAAAAGCAGGCATGTAAATCTATATTAGTGAATCTGTAACGTTCAAACGTCTCCCTGATCTAGAACGTCATGGCATAGAATCTATCTGGATTAAAGTTTTAGTTAAATAGTGAAAGGTACACGGCCTGTTGTAATAGGGTTCTGTTACAGGAATCCAACAGAAAGAACAAATTGAACAGACAATTCGACTCCATGATGAACTAAGTCCTACTTGAATCTCGGGAAATAATCTTACTGGGAGATTTCAATATTGATCTAACAAAAGTACATAGACAGTGGACCCAAGTGATGAATTCATTCAATCTTCACCAATTAGTTATATCACCCACAAGAGTCACATCAAATTCAAGCACACTAATTGGCCATATCTGTGTATCAACCCCCGAAAAACATCATAGAAAACATGTGTCCCTGTCCATAACTGCAGCGATCACTACCCAGTCTGTGCCACATGGTCAAAAAAAAGGAACAAAAATTCCCAAACCTGGCAATATCGTTCTTTTGCAAAGTTTAATGAACAGCTTTTTCTCCTAGAACTATGTAACTCCACGCTCTCGGAAACATTCAACATTACTGATCCAGACTTAGCTATTGAGTTCTGGATAAAGACATTCACTGAAATCGATAACAAACATGCCCCACTAAAAACCATTAGGATCAAACACGTCCCCAAACCGCCTTAGCTCACAAAGGAACTAGAGAAAGCATGTTATCTTAGAGACCTTCTAAAAGAATACAAATATTATAAAGAGTCAAAAAATTAAGAAACGCCATAATATCACAAAAAGGCATAAAAAAGAAATATTTTCAAGACTGACTATCTTCCAAACAAAATTCAAAGACTGTATGGCGAGCAATAAATCAAATAACAAACAATCAATCATCTTCCAAATCAAATGTAATCAAAGACATCTCTGCTGAAAAACTTAACAACCATTTCATCAATTTTCTCCTGACGTAATTAGCAATGATAACTCAGAGTTCAATGATCTTAATAAATTATAACAATACTGCCAAGAAAAGCATTATACCTTCAAAACTTCACATACATTCATGTCTGTTTCAGAGGTTATAATTATCTGACTCACCTCAAACAATCAAGAACGCGTGGTCTTGATGGAATAAAACAACAAAATATTAAAATTTTCAGCTCCTGTTATCACAGACACCCTAACATACATAACAACCTTTGCCTTGATAAGAACTATTTCCCCAACGCCTTCAAATGTGCTAAAGTGATCCCCATCTACAAGTCTGGTGATACTTCAGATCCTTCAAACTATACACCAATCTCTATTATACCTATCCTTTCAAAACCCCAGGAAAAACATGAATAAACACTTAGTCCGTCATATAGAAACCAATAACCTACTTCATCCTAATCAGTCTGGATTTAGACAAAATCATTCATGTCACATGGCACTGACTAGTCTTGTAGACAATTGGCTATCAAACATTAATAACAATGAATTTTGTGGAGTATTATTTGTTGATTTCAAAAAAAAGCATTTGATACAAATGACCACAAACTTCTCCTTAAAAAGCAGACTTGTACAACATTTCTACAAAAATCCCTAGGACTACTAGATTCCATCTTACAAACAGGCAACAGTGTGTCTCAATAGCTACATCAACATCCAAAATAAAAACCCATTCACTATGGAGTACCACAGGGATCCATATTGGGACCAATTCTCTTTTCATTATACATAAATGACCTTCCTCTACATATCAATTCCAAATGTGAATTATTTACTGATGACACAACCATACATACGAGCCATAACGACATCGACTATCTTGCAACCATATTACAAAAAAGCGCTGAACGAACTTTGTCAAAATGGACAGAACAAAA
>CM060350.1:22036599-22038596 GCA_030674155.1 Stramonita haemastoma | reverse complement strand
GTTATAGCAGGAACTGACCACATTTGGACTGTGTAAAAGGAAGGGGTGTGCTCATTCAAGCACTGGCCCAGCACCCTTGACTGAGTTATGCTGGATTTGCGTGCTGTGCTATGCTATGTTTAGGGAATTAAATCTGCCCCACATGCACACCCGTTAAGGTGTCCCATAACCTGCGTGGTCGTAGGGGAGCGAGGCATCAGAGACCTCAACTTCTCTACAGGCCAGGGTATTGAGGGCGGTGCCTATCTCCTCTCTTGACCTTAAAGAGGGCAGGTAGCCATTGACAGCTGGGTGAACTGGGGGACTGCACTGAAGTCAAGGCATGCAAACAGTCACCCATCCACTTGGTAACCATGCTCAATGTTGCTTAACTTTAGCTTGGGGGAAAGCGAGTGCTCTGACCACTGAGCTATCCTGTCCCTTCAACAGACTCGCTACAGACAAATAATTTAATATCAAATAAAACATTTTCTTTTTTCTCATCAAATGTTGAAAAAATTCCAAAGAGATACCTGCACCCAAAACTAGTCATTGTTTTCCATAATTCTGTAGGAACTGGTACAGGAGAAGGAAAAGAAAATCGTAGTAAGAATTAGTATTCGCAACTCAGTCATTGTGATTCATCACGTTGCCATTGACTTGTCTCGCGTCAAACATTTCTTCTCCAATTCAAACCTCCAAAAAGTAACACTTACAGTCGATACTATGTCTGAAAATGAATTCTAGGTGTTGTAAACGCTTGCCATGCTCTGATGTCCCCACCACCAAAAAAAACAACAACAAAAATTGACAGAAAAAAAGCTTTATTTTGAAACTTTACAGCAGCAAAAGCTACTGAACCAAATCTCTCATCAGCCATAATCATTCAAAATGGCTATCAGGGTCTTCACTGGAAAAAAAAAAAAAAAAAAAAGTAATGGGTACGCGCTGCACTTGTGGCGACGCACTCTCCCCAGGGAGAGCAGCCCAAATTTCACGCAGAGAAATCTGCTTTGACATAAAGTGGTATAAAAAATAGAAATAAACACTATCAGAAGACTCTCCTGCCTAGTATGAACATCCTGCATTCATATCGGTACAGGATTGTATTAGTACTTGATGTTATTGATTGAGGCCGGGGGGGTAGGGGGTAATAGCCGAAATATGGACCGTAATCCATGCCATGTTTATTTTGGGTTCGTTTAGTAGTTATGTTCGTTATATTATTACACATATATGTTTTGTACCCCCTCCGCCCCCTCTCTCCCCACTGTCCCCTTGTGACTGAATAAGCTTGGTAGCTTATTACAATATTGTTGTTATGTTTTGCAACAGAGCTGAAGCAGTGTTAACTTGCAGGTAATTGTGCCCCCATCCCTCCTCCCCCCCCCCCCCTCCCCCCCAGAAAACACCAACCTCCCCTCCCCACCCCACCCCCTACCCCCCACACCTCCACTGTAAAGTTGCCTTCCCTTGCGCACTGTTTTTTTTTTTTTTTTTTTTACACCACCCAACATTTTTCAGGTACTAGACTGCAGAATATCAGTCTGTGAAATTTTTCAAGGGGGGTTGGTGGTGGTTGGGGGTGGGGAGGGGAGGGTTGGGGGGGGGGGGGGATATTGATGTGAAGTTGTATTTTGTCAACACTTTTTTTGAATTGTGGCGAAGCTTTAGGTATGTTAGCCCTAACGTCACACAGTGATTTGTTTATGTGTCAAATTGAAGCAAGCTTCAAACAATTTTTTTTAAAGATTTACTGGGAATGGCATCAATTTTTCACAATTTCACAATAGTTTATTCCCATTAACTCTTTTGAGCTATAGAGACACAAAAAGCATGCATATCATAAATGAATGACGGGTATAAAGAGGAAGAGCAAAACAAAAGTACACAAGAGACAATATTTATGAAAATGAAATAGACATGATTATATACTGTTATGGCCAATGCGCTATCTATAGATGGCAAATTACATATGTACTTTCCTATGCACTGGTATCTGAAGTGGTTAAAGAGAG
>CM060350.1:22024099-22031599 GCA_030674155.1 Stramonita haemastoma | reverse complement strand
CACCACACACACACACACACACACAAACACCCCCCCCCCCCCCCCCCCTCACACACACACATACACACCACATAGAGTGCTTATCCCATTATCCTCGATATAAAAGAATAAAATAAATAAATAAAAAATAAATTAAAAAAAAAAAAAGTACCCTGTCCCACACCATACAATACCATGTCTACCTGTACATGTGTCCCAGGGTTGATAGACTACAACTTCACCTGCTTCAAGAAGTCCATCCAGCAGGTGTTTGACGTGCGCAAGCAGAACGCGGCAGGGGGAGGGGGGGGCCACACGGCCGCTGGAGCAGCCATGGCCACCGCCACCACTAACCCCCACGACTTTCCTCACCAGAATGGCCGCGTCGATGCGGCCGCCTCTTGAGAAGTGGTAGTCATCCTCGGTGTATGTGGGGGGTTTGAGGGGTGGGGTGGGGGGGATAGGTGGGGGTGGTGGTGGGGGGGGTATCTTTTTTTCTTGCGTGTGTTTGATATTTGTGTGTGCGGTGAATGAATGATTGATGGATGTGGGTTTTGTGTGGTTTCGGTTTTTTTGGGGGGGTGGGAGTGGGGGGGGTGTTGGTTGGGGGGGGGAGGATATTTTTTTTCTGCGTGTTTGATTTTGTGTGTGCGGTGTATGAATGAATGATGGATGTAGGTTGTGTGTGAAGGTGCTGGGTTTTTTGGTTTCGGGGGGGGGGGGGGGGGGGCAAGGAGGTTGGGGTTTTTATTATTTTTTTTTTTTATTTGAAAATGTTTGGGGGGGGGGGGGGGGGTGAGAGGAGGTTTTTTGTTTTTTTTTTTTATCATTTTTTTTATTTGAAGATTTCTTGATCAGTGAATGAATGCTTTGATGGATGTGAAAACTTTTGTTCTTCCAGATATTGGGGGTTTTGATTTTTAAAATTTTTTTCTTGTTTCTGATATGATTTATGACCTGTCTTTTATCATCATTTTTTTTTGTGGATTTTTGTGTGTGTTTGTTTGTTGGTTGGTTGGTTGCTGCTGTCGTGGAGGGTTTTTCTGTGATGATGATGTATGTATACATATATATGATACTACTTACGTTCTGCTGTTTGCTTCTTGGTGTGAATGTTTTTTTGTTAAAAAAAACCATTTTATCGTGAATGGGGAAAGAGTTGTTAGATGCGAGCTTTGAGTGAATATAGTTTTACGTTTTAGCGATCGTTTTATTGACATTCGCCTACTCACTCATGCACATGCACACTCACAAACGTGTACACACACACACAAACACACATGCACATTCGCCCATGACCGTACACAGAACACACAGAGAACATCTTGTGCACACATTAGAACCGGTTCTGCCTTTTGGAAGAGTAGGGTTTTTGTGTGTGCCGGGGGAACAGTCGGCAAAATTGACAGAACAATGTATGCATGGAGGACTGAATGTGAAAAAAAGCATGGTAGTGTGGGTTTATTGTCCTTGAAAGAATTGATTTGAAGTGAATTCAACACACATTCACACACACACACACACACACACACACTGACACACACACACTGACACACACACACTGACACACATACATACACACACACACACTGACACTACACACACACACACACACACCTCCACTCTCTCTCTCTCTCTCTCTCTCTCTCTCTCTCTCTCTCTCTCTCTCTCTCTCTCTCTCTCTCTCTCTCTCTCTCTCGTGCGCACTGCCTAGTCAGATTATGCTAAGCACAGCTTGATTTTTGTATTTAAATTTTTTTGTTTGCCAATGCTTATTCATTTCTTTTTTAATATATATATATATAATTAAGGTCATCTATAATTGTAAAAGAATGCCTGATAATTATATGTAAAAGCATTGCTTGGATGAAAAGTACATCGAAGTATTTTTGCTTCATCATTATTGTTAAGGGGGGCGGGATAGCTAAGTGGTCAGAGTGCTCACTTTCCCCAAGTAAAGTTAAGCAACATCAAGCGTGGTTACCAGTTGGATGGGTGACCGTTTGCGCGCCTTGGCTTCAGCACAGTCCCCCCAGTTCACCCAGCTGTCAATGGGTACCTGCCCTCTTTAGGGTCAGGGAAGGTAAAGCGGTGAGGGAGAGGAGATGGGCGCCACCCTCAATATGCTGGCTTCTGGAGAAGCTGAGGTTTTTGATGCCTTGCTCCCATACTACCACACAGGTTATGGGACACCTTTACCTTGATCTTGACCTTTTTTTACCATCATTGTTGTTGTGTATTGGGGGAATGGCGTATGTAGAAGCTACTCTACTTTCTTTGTTCCATGGTCCGCGGCTAGAGCTGGGAGGTTCACTGAAGGTGAGGTTTTGCGTATGGGACTGTTTTTGCCTTTGCCCACCATTACGGTAGCTGCATTCCAACTTCGGGGAGGTATATAGGTATTGGCTGTAATGTGATTGTAAAAAAAGAACAAGAGTATGTAAGCGTCATCAGTGTACTGCAGCTTGTTTGAATTGTGCACAAAAAAAAAAAAAAAAAAAGGTGTCTGTGTTTCATTACAGTACTGGATTTGTGGTCTTTTATTGAATTTTTTTTTTTATCGAGAATAATGGAATAAGCACTCGTGTGCTTCTTTACATCCAGTCACGGTGTGTATGCAGTCTTGAGGTAACGCACCTGCCTAGAAAGTGAGAAGTTGTGGGTTCGATCCCTGTTTGTGTTCAAGCTTCTCTCTCCCCTCTCCCCTGCTCCTTATCCGCGTGTGCTTGAGTGCTGGTCTGGGTGCTAGTCTTTCAGTTGAGAGGATAAACTGAGGTCCTGTGTGCTGTAGGCAAGTCAGCGCACTTTGAAGAACCCACGCAATACAATAAGATAACACAGATACATAAGATATAACATGCAGTATAAACAGTCAGTATAATAATACACAGTACAAGTACAATACATACATCAGTACAAAGTACAATACATATAACAGTACAATACAACACCAGTACAACTACAACACAGTACATACAACACAGTACAATACAACACGTACAATACAACACAGTACAATGTAATATAGTATAATGCATTATAACATTACAGTACAATACGATACAGTACAATGCATTATAACATTACAGTGCAACACAACACAGTACAATCCAATTGCTTATATGAAGTATGTGTGTCATCGCTCCGTTGCCCCAATTCTTTCCTCTTCTTCGTCATCGTCATCGTCAAACGCTCAGACGGCAGCTATTGTTGTCAGTCATCTGAGCGAAAATGCGTTGCGCTGCCTGTACGAAGTGTGTCTAAAGTGTTCATGCATTGTCATCGGTGTATGAGACATCATAATGATGTATCTATCATCTGTATGAAAGACATGGGCACGTTACACTTTCATCACGATATCATATTGAACAACAGCGTTTGCATCAACAATGTGTAAGCGAACGGAAATTTTGAGAATAATGTGGTTATCATGTGTATGAATTGCTTATTACGGGTGAGTTTGTTTTGTGTGTGTATGTCTAAGTGTGCATGTGTGTGTTTGTGGTTTTTAAAACAAAAGTTTTTACTCTCAGTATCGAGTAGAATGTGTAGCAGAAACACGAGACGTTTATTTGCAATATTGAGTAGAGTGAGGAGTTAGAATCGCAATATCGTGTAGTATGCATTGAAGATGTGTGGAGAATCTTGTGTGTGTCTTTTTTTTTTTTTTTTTTTTTTTTTTTTTTTTTACATCACTGATAGTTTAGTGGTTCAAGTGGTGGTGGTGGTTGAATGTAGGGGTGCAAGTATGTCCAGCTTCTTCTTCTTCTTCTTCTTCTTCTTCTTCTTCTTCTTCTCCTCCTCCTCCTCCTCCTCCTCCTCTCCTCCTCTCTCCTCTCCTCCTCCTCCTCCTCCTCCTCCTCTCTCCTCCTCCTTTTTCTTCTTCTTCTTCTTCTTCTTCTTCTTTTCTTCTTCTTCTTCTTCTGCTCCTCCTCTCCTCCTCCTCCTCCTCCTTCTCCTCCTCTTCCTTCTTCTTCTTCTTCTTCTTCTTCTTCTTCTTCTTCTTCTTCTTCTTCTTCTTCTTCTTCTTCTTCTTCTTCTTCTTCTTCTGCTTCTTCTGCTTCTTTTTCAAATGCTCAGACAGTGTGCATGAGTTCATGTTTTGCAATTTTATCATTCTTCTCTTTTTGCCTTGTACTCCTTTCAAACATTTAGTGTAGCAGCAGTGTGTCCTTTTTCACCCAGACAGGTTGGAACACGCGTATTTGAACGGTTGTGTCTGAACTGTGAGGTTGGGAAGGATAGTACATCATCACCTGCTTAAAAGTGCTGTGGAGTTCATTTTTGTTGTCGTTTTATTTTTGGCAGCAGTGAAGCTGTTTTATTTTTTTCTGATCAAATAATGGTGGTTTAGGGTTTTTTTTTTTTTTTTTTTTTTTTTTTTAACTTATGCCCCGATATGGTCTCTGTGGTCGGCAGGGCTATAAACAACAAGATTGGATTGGATTGGATGCATTTTTATTATCGTTTTTCTCTTTTTGTGTGTGTGTTTGTTTGTTTTTTTAAAAATTGTACTCTCTTTCATATCATTTGTTCCTTTTTTTGTGTGTGTGTATTTCATATGCAAATGTTGTTTTTTTTTGTGGCTTCATGTGTTTCTTTTTTGTGTATTTTTATGTGTATCATTTTCTGTATCGTTTATTTATTTTTTGTGTGTGTGTGTGTGTGCTTTAGTTCTTGTGGCATTTTATGATAGCAGTCAGTAGTCAGTATTTTGATAATGGACAGATTGCACACTTACTTGACACACATATACATGCATGCACGCACACACACGCGCGTGCGCACTCATTACATGCACATCTTGGGTTATTTTGAACTTTTCTTCTCTTTTTGTTTTTTTTAATTTTAAGTGTTGTTTGGAAGTGTAGATTTTGCTTAGTGGCGAGTAAATATAATAGTGTGTGTGTTGTGAGTGTGTGTGTGTGTGTGTTGTGAGTGTGTGTTGTGAGTGTGTGTGTGTGTTGTGTGTGTGTGTTTTGAGTGTGTGTTTTGAGTGTGTGCATGCGTGTGTGCGTGCCATCAGATTTTATGTAAATGGTAAACTTTGACTTGTGAAAGGGAGGTAACCAAGGAAAGGGGGGGGGGGGTGAGAAAGGGAGGTGGGGAAATCTACTCAGCATATATGGTGTGTGTGTGTGTGTGTGTGTGTAGAAAAGGGAATGAAAGTAGTGTGTGTGTGGTGTGTGTGTGTGTTTGAAAGTTAGAAGAAATGGAAGCGAAAGTGTGTGGTGTGTGTGTGTGTGTGTGTGTGTGTGCGTGCACATTTAAAAATGAAAATAGAAGTATGTCGATGTACCTGGGTATTGCGAGAGATGGACTAAAGTCACGGAACATATAATGTATGTCACAGTGCATGCACTGGTATGTAAATGAATTGATATGCATATAGAGGAAGAGCACTTGCTTCTTTTTTTTTTTTCCATATGCCTATTTAGCAATCTTATTACAATATACTGTGGAAACATCAATTGACCTTTGTGACAACGCTTGTAAAGTTCTTGCAATGTTCATTAATTAATTAGCATGACTGAATTGCCAAATTTCGTTATCTTATGACATGTGCGTACGTATGTATGTGTAACGATGGGTCTGTCTGTAATGGTTGAAATGACGAATAAATTTTTGTGGAAATGCTTAACTGTTACTGTGTTTGTTACGATTTTTTTTCTCTGTGTGTGTGTGTGTGTGCGCGCACGCGCACATGTGTGTGTGTTTGTCTATCTTTCTCTGTCTCTCTGTGATTAACCTGTCTCTCAGTCTCTGTCTGTCTCTATGTCTTTGTGTCAGTCTCTCTGTATGTTTTGTGTTGTGTCTATTGTCTCTCTGTCTTGTGATTAGGTTTCGTACTGATGTGCTTGTGTTAGTCTTTATGTGTGTGTGTATGGTGACGTGTTGGTTGTGCGTGCGTGCATGCATGCGTGCGTGTGTATAAAGTATAATAAATAAGGATCTCTTATTAGAGAGAGTGATGATGATGGTGATGATGATAACAATGTTGATGACTATGACAACGATAATGATGATGATAATAGACTGTTGGTGATGATTTTAATGTTTATGACAACACGTTAACGATGGTGAGGATGACAATGTTGACGACGATCAGGATGATGATACATGAGAGACGGACAGACAGACACACAGATGGACAAATAGACGTACAGATGCACACACACACACACACACACACACACACACACACACACACACACACACACATTCACACACACTTCCTTCGGATGAGACTATAAACCGAGGCCCCGTGTGCAAGGCACGCAGAACATCTTGCCCACACGTTAAATCCTGTTCCTCTTTTCGAAAGAGTAGGCCATCGTGTGCCGGTGGGAACCGATGACAAAATTGACAAAACTGCATACACACGGGGACTGGATGTAAAAAAGCACACGTGTGCTTATTTCATTATCCTCGTTGTAAAAGAATAAATAAAATAAAATACGCACGCACACACACACACACACCATACACGTATACACACACACACTCACACACACACAACACACACAAAACCACACAATTACCCCCCCCCCCCCCCCCCCCCCCCCCCACACACACACACACAGAGGGGTACCGAAGCCCCCGTGGCCCCAAATCGTCCTCATCAGCATCCCCCTTCGTTACTTTTCACATCAAATAATTCTCCTGACAAGATCCTTATTACTTCGTTATAGGCAGTCACGAAACGGCTTACAGATGAGAGAGACACACAGAGAGACAGAGACAAGAGAGAGAGAGACAAGAGAGAGAGAGAGACAGAGAACAGAGAGAGAGAGAGTGAGAGAGAGAGAGGAGAGAGAGAGAGAGAGAGAGAGAGAGAGAACAGGTAGGAAGGGGGAGGAGAGAGAGAGAGACAGAGAGAGAGAGAACGGGGAGAGAGAGAGAGAGAGGTGGGGGGGGGGGGGGGGGGGGAGAGACGGAGAGAGACAGAGACAGAGAGGAGAGGTGGAGGAGGGAAGGGGAGAGAGATAGAGAGAGAGAGAGAGAAACAGACAGACATACATACAGACAGAGACAGACAGACAGTCAGACAGACAGAGAGAGAGAGGACACCTACGACAGAGAGAGACAAACTGACGGGCGGACGGACAAACTGAAAGACAGAGAGACGGGCAAACATACAAATAGGCCCTAGACAGACAGACAGAAAGACGAACAGACACAGAGACATACAGACATACACAGAGGCAGACAAAACGATTGATGTGGTGCCAGACAAAAGAAAAACCCTCCTTTTCATATACTTACCTCCACCCCCACCCCCACCCACCTCCACTCTCGATCCCCCCGTCCTCCAAGAAAAAAGAGGGTGGGGGGTGGGGGAGAATGAGACATAACAATGTAATTACTGAATCTTTCTCTTAATCTCCTGTCTTTTTTTTTCTTTTTGTCTGTGGCGGCGGCGTCATCGTCGTCGTCAATATCATTCATCATCATCATCATCATCATCATCATCATCATCATCATCATCATCATCATCATCATCGCGAATGCTTATTCCAT
>CM060350.1:22016599-22019099 GCA_030674155.1 Stramonita haemastoma | reverse complement strand
GGTCAACGCTATTGGTCTGTAGCTAGTTTTGTCTGTTTTGGGCTTTCCCTGTTTATGAATTGGAATGACAATTGACTGTTTCCAAATTACTGGCATAACACCTTCAACCAACATTTATTGAACAGTTTATGAAGTAGAAAAATAAAGTTTACTGGTATATGTTTTAGCATGTCGTTAGAAACTGCATCTAATCCAACAGATGTTTTCTTAGTAGAAAGAGATGTTAAAGCATCTCTAACTTCTTCCACTGAAATTGCGGCATTAATATATGAACTGTTGTCAGGGACTGGGTCGGTATACTCTGTTTTTATACTCCTCTTCTGTTCTATAATTCTTGCAATTAAGTGACAAGCCTTCAAGACGCATCGATTTTGAAAACATGTCTGCAAACGCTTCAGCTTTTTCTAAATTTGATGGAAATTCTTTGCTCTCTAGTCTCACTGGACAAGCTGGTAAACTAACACCTCTTTTCATTTCATGAAATTTTTCCCAAACCTTTTTAAGGTCTTTATGGTTTGAAATTTCGGTTGTACAAAAAGATGTCCAAAATTGTCTCTTAGCCTGAGCTACAACAAGGTTACAGTGATTTTTTGCTTGTTTCTGTTTTAAATTATTTTCTGATGTTTTATCTTTTAAATACATTTTATACATTAAGCGCTTATATTTAACTGCTTCCTCACAAGCTGGTGTCCACCAGATATTTCCCTGATGTTTATTTGTTTTTAGCATATTAATTTTAGGGATAGACAAAGTGGCAGCATGAAGAATGGTCTCAGTAAATTTGGAATAAAAGCGGTCAATATTGTCAGTGTCAAAGCTGTCAGTGTTGTAAACTGCGAGGATGTCTTCAAACTTCTTCCAGTCAGCTTTTTTGTAGTTAAATTTGGGAATTTTGTCTTCCTGAGTGTCACAGAAAGTTGTTGTTTTACCAAAAGTTGTGATAACAGGCAGGTGATCGCTGCCAAGTGTGTCTTTATACGTTGACCACTCACACTCTGGAGCTAATGCAGGAGACACAAACGACAAATCTAAGGCTGATGCTTTGTGACTGGCAATGTCTGGAATTCTTGTGACACTGCCATCATTTAGCAAGCATAGACAGGAATCAACTATATTTTCTATGAATCGATTATGGGATACTTTTTGACATTCTTTATCCCAGAAAGGAGCATGTGCATTAAAATCTCCTGCTATGAACCACTTTTCATTATCTTGAAGGTTGTGTATCCACAACAGCACCTTGCTGAAAATTGTTATCAAGTTTTGATGCTTCAATCACTCAAAGTAAATAGAAATAAACTGCCCAAGCTGCCTGGCTATTACTATCCACCTGTCCATCAACAAGTCGATGATGTAACTAAAGTCAGTGCAGCCATATACATTCAAGAAGGGGTGGATTACTGCATATGTCCTTCACCAGTGCCTAACCAGACCTTAGATATACATTCATGTGCAGCACGAGTAAGTTTAGGAAAAAATCTAATAATAAATGTTGTGTCTGTGTATCTGCCTAAGGGACCAAATGATCTGAATACTGAGTGTGTGTGTGTGTGTGTGTGTGTGTGTGTGTGTGTGTGTGTGTGTGTGTGTGTGTGTGTGTGTGTGTGTGTGTGTGTGTGTGTGTGTGTGTGTGCATGTGGAAGTGAAAGAACGAGAGGAGAGAGAGAGAGAGAGAGAGAGAGAGAGAGAGAGAGTGTGTGTGTGTGTGTGTGTGCGTGTGTGTGTATGTATGTGTGTGTAAGTCTCTGTGTGTGTGTATGTGTGTGTTTGTGTATGTGTGTGTATGTGTGTGTATGTGTGTGTATGTGTGTGTGTATGTGGTCGTGTGTGTGTGTGTGTGGTGTGTGTGTGTGTGTGTGTGTGTGTGTGTGTGTGTGTGTGTGTGTGTGTGTGTGTGTGTGTGTGTGTGTCTGTGTGTGTGTCTGTGTCTGTGTGTGTGTGTATGTGTGTGTATTTTATGTGTTACAGTTCATCGGTGGACATCTGCTTTTTGTTGTGCACAAAAAATTTAACAAGCGCACGCAGAACTTTTATTTTTTTATTTATTTTTTTTTGTACAGCACATTTATCTCTTTCGTTCTTTGACCTAGAGCTCCGTAAATCAGCCCTTCTTCTTCTTCTTCTTTTTTTGGTCCTGTACAACATCTCAACATCTAACATATCCGTTATTATGTCCCTCCTGCTTTTTTTTTTTTTTTTATTTAAATGAACTACACACTACCAAATCCATATTCAACACAACACGCCGAAGTCGGATGCGCTGGGCCTGATTTGTCAGGCGCTTAACAGCAGCACAATGCATTTTCGCTCATATGAAGAAGAAAGACGAAGAAGAAGATGAAGAAGAAGAAGGAAAAGAAGAAGAAGAAGAAGAAGAAAAAAAGAAAAAGAAGAAGAAGGAGGAGGAGGAGGAGGAGCAGAAGGAGAAGAAGAAGAAGAAGGAGGAGGAGGAGGAGGAGGAGGAAGAGGAGGAGGAGGAGAAGAAGAAGAAAGGAGGAGG
>CM060350.1:22009748-22011499 GCA_030674155.1 Stramonita haemastoma | reverse complement strand
TTTAGACATAATCTAATACATTTTCAGATAGTGCAATACATGATGAAAAATCAAGATAACATTTTTCAAATAATAATACACATAAGATACAAATCCTAATTCAGCAACTAAAAAGTTTTACTATTTATAAAAAAAAAAAAAAAAAAAAAAAAAAAAAAAAAAAAGGATTGCCAATAACATGGATTCCAAATAACATACAAGTGTTCAGTTCATAAACATACTATTCAAAACGTGTAGTGGGGGTTCTGTTTGTAATTAACATACAAACACTCAGTTTGTAAACATACTATTCATAAACATGTAGTAGGGGCTCTGTTGTGTCAGCATATTATTAAGTATTTTTGAGGTGGGTATAAATGGCTTTCTTGAAAGTTTCTTTACTCTGGGATGTTTTCACATGTGCCGGAAGCGTGTTCCAGAGTAAGCCACCTGAGTATGCAAGGCTTGATTTAAACAAGTCAATTCTAGGTTTGGTAGTTGAATTTTGTTGGAGTATCGGGAAGACATATGGAATTTAGATTGGAGGGTTTGTGGAGCAAGTCCTGTCATGATTTTGTGCAATAATATTCCTTTATTTATGGTGAACATATCTTTTAATGGAAGAACCTCAAGTTTTTCATAGTCTGTCTCAGTTAAAGTAGATGATTTTAAGAGAACTGCTTTGAGTGCTCTTTTGTACATGCTGTTAAGAGGTTTTAGGATATTGCACTGGCTGTATCAAAAAGCGTAGAACAATAAATTAAAGGAAGATAAAATGTAAGCATGTAGGAATACTCTTCTGGCATGTATGTTGATAAAGTGTTTAATTTTGCATAATTGGTACACTTGTTTGGAAACTGTTTTGCATAATTTATTAATGTGCATCAATCCATGAAAGGTTGTTGTCAATCATTACACCTAGAAGTTTATGGTTATCAACTTCTTCAATATGTTTCATTGTTGATTGATATAGGTGGAAGTCTGGTTGTCATGTTTTGTCTTTTTTGTCTTGTTGTAATAAGCATGATTTTTGGTTTTGGTGGGGTTAAGTGACATATGGTTGTAATCACACCATTTGCTTAAAGCATTAACGCTATTTTGTAATGAGGTAGATATTTTGTTTAGGCTGTTGTGGCTAGTATGAATTGTCGTGTCATCACAAAAAGTTCACATGATTCTTCGATGTAGAGTGGGAGGTCATTAACATATATAGAAAATAAAAGTGGGCCTAAAACAGACCCTTGTGGTATTCCATATTTTACAGGTAGTGTACATGATTTTTGTGTGTTGATTGAAATGTATTGTTGTCTGTTATGCAGGAATGATCTAATCAGCATCATACTGTTAGCAGATATTCCATAGAGCGATAGTTTTTCTGCATAGCAGTTCATGATCAATGACATCAAACGCTTTGGCGAAGTCTACAAAGAGAGCTCCACAAATTTTGTTATCATTTATGTTATTGTGCCAAGTATCTACAATGCTAGTAAGGGCTGTGTGGCATGAATGATTTTTCCTAAATCCTGATTGGTTATCAATTAAAAGGCCATAATGTTCTAAATGTTGGTTAAGATATTTGTGTATATGTTTTTCAAGTGGTTTAGATATATAATTGATAATATTGATATTGGCCTATAATTGCATGGGTTTGAAGTGTCACCAGATTTATAAAAGGGAATGATTTTGGCCACTTTGAACTGTGATGGGAAGTAACACTTTGTAATACACAAGTTATAAATATAAGTGAGTGTATCAGCTAAAATTGGTGCTGC
>CM060350.1:21997248-22007248 GCA_030674155.1 Stramonita haemastoma | reverse complement strand
TGCCTACCCATATTATTATTTTTTTTCCTGTCTGCCACTGTATTTATTTTCCTATCAGAGTGTCTTTTTTCTACAGAATTTTGCCAGGGACAGCGCTCTTGTTGTCGTGGGTTCTTTTACGTGTGCTAAATAATGATGCGTGATACACGGTACCTCGGTTTATCATCTCATCCGAAAGACTAGCACCCACACCACAACTCATGATCTAATGGATGGGGGAAAACCACCGTACATTCCGACCTGGAGTTTTCGCTTTCTAGACATGGTCTTGCCTTGAAAGACAGTCTTCATGAGGTCCGTGTCTTGGTTTGCTAGTGCATGGCCTGCATATCTGTTGATTTTTTTTCCAGTTATCTTTTTTGTTTTGTTGTTGCAATAATTGTGATGTATTGTAGTAGTGAGCTCATATTAAGGGACATACTTGACATGTAAATCAATCAATCAATCGCTTGATAAATAGATGAATGACTAAATGAAAAAAATCGATAAACACATAAATGAATAAATAAATGAATAAATAAATAAATAAATAAATAAATAGATGAACGATATAATGACTATCCGACTGAGTGAGTGAGTGTGTGTGAGACTGACTGAATGAAGAGAGGAAGGAAGGAGGGAATAGAAAAGTAGAAAGCGGGAAAAAAAGGTAACAATAAAATTAATAAGGAAATAATTAAAAAATGAATAAATATGTAATTGAGACCAGGAACATAAGTAAACACACACACGCAAATAGATTGATATATATATATATATATATATATATATATATATATATATATATATATAATATATATATATATATATATATATATATATATATATATATATATATATATATATATATATATACAATAAATAAACACCCAAACAAACCAATAAATAAATGAATAAATAATATAAAAAAGATAAATAAATAAGTAAAACGAAGGAATGAAGAAATCTGTAGACACAGACTCAAGGAATGAAAGTATGGGTTCCATTATTAATGCTCGAACATTCAAATGAACGAATGAATAAACACATAACAAATGAATCAACAAAGAAACAAAACCAACCAACCATCCAACCAACCGACCAACCAACCAACCAACCAAACAAACAAACAAATAGGCAGATCGCGACAAACAGATCACTCTCTCACTCAGTCCCATGTCCCAAAGGACGTAGGGGGGACATGAGAGAAGACGCAACAGAGATCTTTTCCCATGCTTCACGATCCTGTGTGGCTAGTAGGAGGTGTTGCAGGGGTTGGGCGGTCCAGTCTTTGATGTTGTCAACCCATGATTTCTTTTGGCGGCCTCTTCTTCTCTTGCCCTCGACTGTTCCTTGCAGGATGGTTTTTGCTAGGGTGTTGTGTCTTGTGGTGTGACCAAACCACATCAGCTTTCTCCTCTTTATGGTGGAGAGCAAAGGCTCTTGGGGGCCCACACGCTTTTTGATTTCTTCTTTCACATAGTTATTGGTCTTGTGTTCTTTGTATGATATTTTGAGGAGTCTTCTGTGCCACAGAAGACAAACAGATAGACAAACCAAAAAAAACAAACCAAACCAAACCAACAATCCAACCAACCAACAGACAAACCGCGACAAACAAACAAACAAACAAATAAACAAACAACCAAACAACCAAACAGACAGACAGACAGACAAACAGACAAACTAACCTACCAAAGAAACAAATAACAGAATAGCGCATAATCCATCGCAGGTTCCTACAAGCTAAGGGAGACAATTTTCCAGCTTAGTGGAGGGTTGAAGCTTAAATCTGAGTTGTCTCCCTCCTGTCATCGTCAACTCAAAGATCAAGATGCTGCTGCTCGCGAGTGCACGTTCTTGCTGTGTTGTATTGTTCTGTGCTGTGTTCAGTTGTACTGTGCTCTGTTGTATTGTATTGAATTGTATTGTATTGTATTGTATTGTGTTGTATTGTGTTGTATTGTATTGTGTTGTATTGTGCTGTGTTCAGTTGTACTGCGCTCTGTTGTATTGTATTGAATTGTATTGTATTGTATTGTGTTGTATTGTGTTGTATTGTATTGTGTTGTATTGTGCTGTGTTCAGTTGTACTGTGCTCTGTTGTATTGAATTGTATTGTATTGTATTGTGTTGTATTGTGTTGTATTGTGTTGTATTGTATTGTGTTGTATTGTGCTGTGTTCAGTTGTACTGTGCTCTGTTGTATTGTATTGAATTGTATTGTATTGTGTTGTATTATGTTGTGTTGTGTTGTATTGTATTGTGTTGTGTTGTGTTGTGTTGTGTTGTATTGTATTGTATTGCATTGTATTGTATTGTATTGTATTGCATTGCATTGCATTGCATTGTACTGCTTTTTTATGGCGTGTGGGTGTTTTGAATGCAGGCGCTTTGATTTGTTCCCTGTACCAGATTTGGTGCTGTGCAGGTTCCATAAATCATCATTATGATGATGATGATGATGATGATGATGATGATGATGATGATGATGATGATGATCATCATCTCATCATCATCATCATCATCATCATCATCATCATCATCATCATCATCATCATCATCATCATCATTGTTGTTGTTGTTGTTGTTATGTCGTGTGTTGCATTGTATTGAAGTGTATTGTATTGCACTGCGTTGTATAGTAATGTATTATATTGCACACACACACACACACACACACACACACACACACACACACACACACACACACACACACACACACACACACCACACACCAAGCAAACAAAATAAACAGCAAGAAAAACCGGCATACACACAGCTGTCGTGTTAAGACATTATGCCCAAGGTGGAAATGCCTCTACCTTAATGGTGGGTAAAAAACGGTCACACACACACACACACACACACACACACACACACACACACACACACACACACAACACACACACACACACACACACACACACACACACACACACACACACACACACACACACACACACACACACACAATGTCACATTGGCAAACCTGGAGATCTTACCCAGGAACCAAAAACTAAAACAGTTTAAAAAATGAAATAAAAGAAACCTTGATTCAACGCATTCACACGCACTACAATACAGTACAATGCAATGCAATACAATGCAGTATAGCACAGTACAACTGAGCACAACTGAGTATACTACAGCTGAGCACAGTACAACTGAGCACAGTAAACTGACCACAATACAACTGAGCACAATACAGCTGAGCACATAATAATCTGATAGTTATGACGAGCCTGGGTATGGTTGGGGCAGAGCTAATGAAATGAGTCCTTCGGATGAGACTATAAACCGAGACCCCATGTGCGAACGCACGCAGAACATCTTGCGCACACGTTAAATCCTGTTCCGCTTTTCGTAAGAGTAGGCCATTGTGTGCCGGTGGGAACAGACGACAAGATTTACAAAACTGCACACACATAGGGACTGGATTTTTTAAAAAACCCACAAGAGTGCTTATCCCAGTATCCTCGTTATGAAAGAATAAAATGAAAAAATATAATAAAAGGGCACGGAACAGCAGGACAAAAACATCGCAGAAAATGAGACAGAGAAAAAACAAGGACAAAACAACCCTCCCCCTCCCCACTACTCTCTCTAAGAACAAAGAAAATGTCTGAGAGAAGATGATGTTCCTCATAAAAATGTAACTCCTAACAATTTTATCATCACATGGACTCTGTATGTAGCAAAAATGTGTTGGATGACATTAGTTCATCCCCCACCCCCCCTCTGTTCCTCCGCTAGAGCTCCGAGGTTCACCAATGGTAGGTTTTTGTGTATGCTACCATTTCAACCCAACCTATGATGAGTAGCAAACCATTGGCCCCTACGAAAATCTTCTATCAATCGTAAAGAAGCGTAAACTTAAATGGTACGGGCATGTCACAAGATCAAAAGGACTAGCAAAAACAATACTGCAAGGTACTGTCCAAGGAGGAAGAAAAAGAGGCAGACCAAAGAAGAGATGGGAGGAGGACAACATCAGTGAATGGACAGGCCTAGAACTCAACAAAACCCTGAGAAAGGCAGAACAGAGAGAGAGGAATGGAGGGAACTGGTTGTCAAGTCTTCAGGGGTGCCCCCACTGTCGCCAGACTAAGGGATAGATAGATAGAGAGATAGAGAGATAGAGAGATAGAGAGAGATAGATAGATAGATAGATAGATAGATAGATAGATAGATAGATAGATAGATGATGAGTAGATTTTGTGTATAACTATTTTCAATTAAGTTACCATAATATTATTATAGTCCTTTCCATACTCCGACTTAGGATGATTTTCCACCTCCTTTTATGGAAAGTGCAGGTTGTTACTCTATGAGCTTGTCATAGCTGTAATAATCGCAATAATATAACATTGATATTCAGTAATCTCAATAATCTCAGTAACCTCAATGATATGATATTTCAAGCATATACACATTATATCGCGTTCTCGGATGATTTTACAATAAATTTCATGTCAGCAACACTATCAAGTGCCATTAAAATAAATACAGGACTCAGAACGTATCCCTTTGGAACACCAAAAGAAATTAACCTCAGGTTGCATTTTTTTTTACCCTAAAGGAAAGGGATTTGAAAATAATTCAAACAAAGATCTCTGGTAAAAAGAAAATGAAGCAACTTCATATACACTCAAAAAAGCCTGTACTCGATAGATCTGTGCTACTTAAATGCTGTCAAAAGCCTTTGAAACATCCAAATATAGTACTCTGCCCACATTTTCTGCGCAACTTATCATATACTTAAACTCCATGGCTAACACAAAATAAACAACAACATAAATAACACCCCCATACCATCTCCACACCTTCTGAAAACAACAAGAAAAAACAACAACAAAGAACAAAACAAAATAAAAGGAAACAAACCTCACCATCACCACCACCACCACCACTAACTGGACTGTGCTTTTAGAATGATTCACCTTTCACCTCTCTCTCTCTCTCTCTCTCTCTCTCTCTCTCTCTCTCTCTCTCTCTCTCTCTCTCTCTCTCTCTCTCTCTCTCTCTCTCTCTCTCTCTCTCTCTCTCTCTCCTCTCATCCTTCGGATGAGACTTTAAACCGAGGCCCCGTGTGCGAACGCGCGCAGAACATCTTGCGCACACGTTAAATCCTGTTCTGCTTTTCGTAAGAGTAGGCCATCGTGTGCCGGTGGGAACAGATGACAATATTTACAAAAACTGCATACACACGGGGACCGGATGAAAAAAAGCACATGATTGCTTATTCTGTTATCCTCGATATAAAAGAATAAATAAATAAAATAAATAAATAAATAAACTCCAATCTCCCTAAAAAGTCTTTCGGATGAGACTTTAAATCGAGGCCCGGTGTACGACAGCACGCAGAGCATCTTGCGCACACGTTAAATCCTGTTCCGCCTTTCGTAAGAGTAGGCCATTGTGTGCCGGTGGGAACAGATGACAAGATTTACAAAAAATGCGTACACACGGGGACTGGATGAAAAAAAGCAAATGAATGCTTATTCCATTATCCTCGATATAAAAAAGAATTTAACTCTCTCTCTCCTCTCTCTCTCTCTCTCTCTCTCTCTCTCTCTCTCTCTCTCTCTCTCTCTCTCTCTCTCTCTCTCTCTCTCTCTCTCTCTCTCTCTCTCTCTCTCTCTCTCTCTCTCCTGTGTCAATGTCCAGAGAAGTCCCATTGTCCCGCAGACCGTGGGGGCACCAATGAAGATTTTGCAACCAGCTTCCTCCATATAGACTCCACTGTCCTCTGCTTTCCGTAGAAAATCGTTGAATGATTAAATACACACAAAAAAGAATATCTTGCGCACACATTAAAACCCGTTCTGCTATTCGAAAGAGTAGGCCATTGCGTATCGGTGGGAACGGATGACAAAACTGACAAAACTGCATACACACGGGAATTGGATGTAAAAAAACAACAACAAGCACATGAATGCTTATTCCATTATCCTCGAAATAAAAGATTAGATAGATCAATAAATGAATAAATAAATAAATCGAATTAACTTAAATTTTATGTCTACCTTTTCCTTACTATTCTATGGGAAAAAATATAAGTTCCCAATGTCTTTGTCTACTTCTTTACACACACACACACACACACACACACACACACACACACACACACACACACACACACACACACACACACACACACACACACACACACACACACACACACACACAAGGTTTACACGGACTGCGAGGCACGACACACAAGAACGGTGTGCTTTGTGGCTTAGACTTATTATCAAATAACGCGGTTTTCCCATCAGAGACAATGGGATCAGAAGCTACAGAAAAGTCGCTTTCAAGGGCCATGTTAGTCCCACTGCTTCCACTGTACTTTGAAGTGGGTCTAATAAACATCTGGGGTCTCTTTTGTACAGCCGTCAATTAATCTTTAACGTGTGTCTGTGTATTTGCCTGGCACGTGTTTCTGAGTTAGGGTTCCTGCCCTGTGAAGTTGTGTGTGTGTGTGTGTGTGTGTGTGTGTGTGTGTGTGTGTGTGTGTGTGTGTGTGTGTGTTGTGTGTGTGTGTGTGTGAAAGAGAGAGAGAGAGAGGAGAGAGAGAGAGAGAGAGAGAGAGAGAGAGAGAGGTGTGTGTGTGTGTGTGTGTGTGTGTGTGTGTGTGTGTGTGTGTGTGTGTGTGTGTGAGAGGAGAGGAGAGAGAGAGAGAGAGAGAGAGAGAGAGAGAGAGAGAGAGAGAGAGAGAGAAAAGAGAGTCTGTCAGAACGTCTCTCTCTCTCTCTCTCTCTCTCTCTCTCTCTCTCTCTCTCTCTCTCTCTCTCTCTCTCTCTCTCTCTCTCTCTCTCTCCTGGGGTGAGTTTATTGCATTAAGGCTACAAGAGGGTTGGCTTTTATTTTATTTTATTTCTTTTAGTGCTTCAGAAATAAATTAGATATGGCTCTACTAAAGGGGTTACCATCGGATTCAACAACTTCGTTCGTGCATGGTCACCTCGACTATGTTGAAATGGTCACGTTTATGAAAAAAAAGGTGACAAAAATGACCATGTGTGCTCATAGTCAAAACTGAACACCATCTGGAGAGAGAAAAATATTTCACTCAACTCCAAGATCAGACTAATGCGCTCCCTTGTCCTATCCACATTCCTGTATGCCTGTGAATCGTGGACCCTGACAGCTGATTTGGAGAGAAAAGTACAGGTGGTAGAGATGAGATGCTTTCAGAGACAAATTCAAATTATTCTATGGTAACAAAACAAAACACATCCCTACACAATTTCAATGACACAAAAAGCGAAAAACACAGTTCAAAACAATCAGATTTTCAAATATCACACACACACACACACACACACACACACACACACACACACACACACACACACACACACGAGAGAGAGAGAGAGAGAGAGAGAGAGAGAGAGAGAGAGAGAGAGAGAGAGAGAGAGAGAGAGAGAGAGAGAGCTTTTAACACTAACAATTTATTGTCATTGCCCAACTAGACCTTTTGACAAGGGAGGTAACTCAATTTTTTGTATAAAACAGTTGACAAAAAGTATAACACGTGATCAGTACAATACAGTTTGACAAAAAAGAAAGGACCCATCCATTTATAACAAACTAATTATAATATTGGCGTCTATACAGTTACAAATCACCTAGTACATACACAGAAAAGAACAAAGAAAAATCAAACTGAAATGCAATAATAACGTTCGAATCGAACATCCATCCATTCAAACACACATGTGATAGATATCAACTTTTTTTTTAATATGCTTGCTCGAGAAATCATTGCTCTTTAAAGTGACTACATCATTCCATATTATTACAATTGGTGCTGACTTGGCTTCTGTCTTAATTTCTGTGCTTCTGCGATAAACTTATAGGAGACAGACAGACACACGGACAGAGACAGACAGACAGACAAAGAGAAAGAAGAACAAAGCCACACACAGAGAGACAGCATGCAGAAAGAAGCCTCGCAGGCAAAGAAACAAAGAAAAAGGGAAAAGAAGAAAAAGAAAAAAAAAGAGCAAAAAAAAAAAAAAAAGAGGAGACCAACTGACCATTAGACCCCTGCACAGAGACTGGCCAGACCTACATAAACCCATCTACCTCCTCCTCATTTTACACCCCCACCCCCTTCCCTCCTCTCTCTGTCCATCCCCCTCCCCCCTCCCTCCTTGTTCTCTTGCTTTTCCCTAGAGGATTTGCCACAGGAGAGAGAGAGAGAGAGGGGGGGGGGGGGGGAGGGAAAAAGAAAAGCTTGCAAAATGAAATGGGAACACACGCATGCGCGCGCACGCGAGCAGGCGCAGAGAGGAGAGGAGGAGGAGAGAGAGAGAGAGAGAGAGAGAGAGAGAGAGAGAGAGAGAGAGAGAGAGAAGCTTGCAAAATGAAATGGGAACACACACATGCGCGCGCACGCGAGTAGGCACAGAGAGAGGAGAGAGAGAGAGAGAGAGAGAGAGAGAGAGAGAGAGAGAGAGAGAGAGAGAGAGAGAGAGGAGAGAGATCTTCTTTCTTAATTTCTTTCTTTCTTTCTTTCGTTCTTTCTTCTCTTATTTCTTTCTCTTTCGGTCTTTTCTCCTCTCCTCTCCTCTTCTCTTCTTTCATTTTTCTGTCCTTCCTTCCTTCCTTCACCCCTTTCTTCCTTTCATTCCTTCGTGATTTCTTTCCTTGTTTCAATTTTGTTGTTGTTGTTGCTGACTTGCTTGCTTTCTTTGGTCTTTCTCTTTCTTTCTTTCTTTCTTTCTTCTTTCTTTCTTTCTTTCTTTCTTTCTTCCTTCCTTCCTTCCTTCCTTCCTTCCTTCTATTTTTCTTTGTTTCTCAATTCATTTTTGTTCCTTTCTTCTTTAAAAGAAGACAGACAGACAGACAGACAGACAGACATTTATATATATATATTATTTATATTTATATATTATATATATACAGAAAATGAAGATATATAAAGTAATAAATATATAATGATGATAATGAATATACAACGACGACGACGAACGAAGAACAAACGATGATATTTTTTTTTCAAGATTCAGACTAGTTTTCCTATTTTTTCAGAGAGAAAAGAGAAGGAGAGAGACAGGACAGAGACAGAGACAGGACAAGAGACGAGAGACGAGAGAGACAAGAGAAACGAGAAGACAATGAGAGATGAGAGAGAGGTAAAAATAGAAGAACTATCGTCTGGTCAAAGACCTAGAGAGACAAGTCGCTAGTTGGATGATCTGTTGATGATGATGATGGTGACACGAGAGAGAGAGAGAGAGAGAGAGAGAGAGAGAGAGGAGGAGAGAGAGAGAGAGAGAGAAGAGAGAGAGAGACAGACGACAGAAGACAGACAGACAGACAGAGAGACAGAGAGACAGAGAAGACAAAGACAGAGAGAGACAGAGACAGAGAGAGAGACAGAGACAGAGGACAGAGAGACAGAGACAGAGAAAGAGAGAAAGAGAGAGAGAGATAGAGAGAGAGAAAGACATAGAGAGACAGAGACAGAGAGAAAGAGATGACAGAGAGAGACAGAGACAGGAAGAGAGAGAGAAAGACATGAGAGACAGAGACAGAGAGAGAGAGAAGAGAGAGAGAGAGAGATAGAGAGAGAGAGAAGACATAGAGAGACAGAGACAGAGACAGAGAGAAGAGAGACAGAGACAGAGAGAGAGAGAGATAGAGAGAAAGAAGACATAGACGAGACAGAGACAGAGACAGAGAGAGAGAACAGAGAGAGAGAGAAGAGAGAGGAGACATGAGAGCAGAGACAGAGAGAAGAGAGACAGAGAGAGACGAGACAGAGACAGAGAGAGGAAAGACTAGAGAGACAGAGACAGAGAGAGAGAGACAGAGAGAGAGAAGAAGAGAGAGAGAAGACTAGAGACAGAGACAGAGACAGAGAGAGAGAGAACAGAGACAGAGAGAGAGAGGATAGAGAGAAAAAGACAAGAAGACAGAGAGAGACAGAGAGAGAGACACACACAGAAGAGAGAGAGAGGAGAGAGAGAGAAGAGAGAGAGAGAGAGGAGAGAAGAGAGGAAGGACG
>CM060350.1:21989748-21992248 GCA_030674155.1 Stramonita haemastoma | reverse complement strand
ACACACATATGCAGCTAGGCATATTCACGCACACAGACTGCCCTTTTACAAAATAAACTGCTATGCATTGCAAGCTCAATTTGAAGAGCACACACACACACACACACACACACACACACACACACACACACACACACACACACACACACACATACACACACACACACACACACACATACACACACACACACTGAAAACACACACACACACACACACACACACACACACACACACACACACACACACACAAAGGCCAGCTTAGAAACAGGAGACATTTTTTTTGTATGCAGGTGTGAATAAATCATTACACTCATCAACAAAACTGATCAGCACACTGTCAACCCAGAAGCAGACGACAGAAAAAACAAGCAGAGGACACCCAAATGTCACTGTCTCAGTCACCAGCCCGGGTAACATCTGATCCAGGTCACATCCTCATCCGCCATTGTTTGAGGTCACCTGATATCATGTGGCCACTCACGTGACCTTGTCTGGCCTCTGCAGGGGTTGCAATAACAAGGGGTTGAGGTTTCTTGGGCCAGGTCGATGAAATCAGATATGGATTAGTGTGTGTCCTATTGTATACATATATACATATTATGCCATTTCTCTGCTGCCAGTTGTTTTTTTTGTGTGTAAAGAGGGGGGATAACTACATCCATCACTGAAAAATACCTCCTTTTTAAATAGCTTATAAAACTGCTATTCTGTTTTTACTTTATAGTGTGTGTTATTGTTATTCCACAGTTTCTAATATAATGGTTATATTTTTTTTTGACTTTAGTTAAATAGAAAGGGGTTTTAGGTGTAACCTAGACTAGTGGTTAGAGGGTTGCACTCATGATCTGATAAACTGAGATTGAGCCACTAGGGAGGCACTTATTTTGGGGAATAGTATCCTGGAGTTGACATTAGTGCTGTGTCCTGGGGATGAGACTATAAACCAAGGCCCCATAATCATGCCAACATACCAGAACATCTTGCCCTCATGTTAAAAACCTGTTTCACCTTTTGGAAGAGAAGGCTATTTCATGCTGGCAGGAATGCATGATAACCTTTTTTAAAAAGGAATATGCACACTTGTGTCATGTTTAGACACCATCCCCTTAGTCTAAATGGAGCTACCTTCATTGTGGGTAGAAATTGTCCAACTCCTAAAATATCACTATTGGTAAAAAAAAAAAAAAGAGCCCCAGCCAGTGAACACCCCCCCAAACACACAACACACACACACACACACACGCATGCCCGTGCGCACGCACACACACACACACACATACACACACACACACACCCCACACTCTCTCTCACCCCTCACACACACACACACACACACACACACACACACACACACACACACACACAAAACAGAAAAGCTTTTGAGGATACAATTTAGGGATGTTTTGCAAGTAAGAACCATAAGTTTCGTCTGCTCTGACTCATGATCTTTTGCCTGTGTATGATGATCAACCATCAGAGGTCACAATGGAAATGTTATGATTGTTATTATTTGATTTGTTTACAGTCTATTCACTCCTTTGTGATATCAGACTAATAAAAAAAAAATAAAACAATACTGATCATGATATATAGACAAAAGAGGAAAAGGAAGAAAACTGAATCGAGGTAAATTAGAGTGACAATAATAAATCAATGGCAAAATGAGAAATGACTTTTGATATGCCAGTAACTTTAAGGTCAATGTGTTCCTATAACCTATAGGGTGGTTGGAGAGCGAGATATCAGGGACCTCAGCTTCTCTAGGGGCCAGCATATTTAGGGTGGTGTCCATCCCTTCTCCCTTGCTGTTTTACCTTCCCTGACCCTAAAGAGGGCAGGTACCCATTTACAACAGGTGGACTGTACTGAAGCCAAGGTACCCAAGCAGTCACCTATCTATTTGGTAACAAGGCTCAATGCTGCTTAACCATCTCTCTCTCTCTCTCTCTCTCTCTGATTCTAT
Organism: Stramonita haemastoma; assembly: GCA_030674155.1. NCBI lineage: Eukaryota > Metazoa > Mollusca > Gastropoda > Neogastropoda > Muricidae > Stramonita > Stramonita haemastoma. The sequence continues at coordinate 21,990,285 of CM060350.1, read as the reverse complement.
CCTAAGCTAACAATGAAAAATGACTTCAAGTGCGTTTAAAAAAAAGAGAAAAAAATGGACATAAACATTGGAACACGTAGTAACACACCGCCAAAAATCAGTAAGGGCTCTGCCTCACAAGCAGACAACACCAAAACAAAAGCTGGCTCGCGATAGGGAGGCAAAGGCAGCCGACAACTGCCAACCAACCAACAACAAAAAAAATCAGACACAATTTTCCAGACAAAGCCCTCAAAGCAGACAGCAACACGACAAACGCAGACGACACGTGAAAATTACAGACGAGATAAAAAGGTCAAGGACATAGCAAGGCTCTGTCCAATCAGTAAGAGGGAGGTGTGTCTGACCCCAGCTGTCGAGGTCATATGAGGACCGTCATCTACGTCACGTGATCATGTTTGCGCGCGCAGTGAGATATAATAATTAGCACGGCAAAGCTGTCGGGTTTTCTACATTTACAGCATACGCGGGTTTTTGGCGTGTACATTTAACACATAAAATCATTTCTTCGATTGAAAGAATCAAACCAGTTTGTCC
>CM060350.1:21977248-21982248 GCA_030674155.1 Stramonita haemastoma | reverse complement strand
CTGAACCATCCAAGATAAAAGCAGAGGACAGTGAAATGACATGGTGGCTGTCTGTATAGCCACTGGTGCTTCCGCTTTGATGCTGCTGTTTGGAAACCTTTGGAAAATACCCCTATGTTGGAAATTGGATGGATGGATGGGTGTATGGATGGATGGATGGGTGGATGGATGGAGAGAGGGTGTATGGATGGATGGATGGATGGAGGGAGGGTGGATGGATGGATGGATGAATGGGTTATTGGATTATTGGATTATGGGATGAATGGGTGGGTGGTTAGGTGGGTGAAGTCAACTCCAGTAAAGTCAAGTCATGTGAAATCATTTAAAAAATACTTTAGTCATCCGCATATTAACACCACTCTCCCCAAAAGTCCTTTGGATGAGACTATAAACGGAGCCCCCGTGCGCGAACACACGCAGAACATCTTGCGCACACGTTAAATCCTGTTTTCGTAAGAGTAGGCCATTGTGTACCGGTGGAAACAGATGACAAGATTTACAAAACTGTATAAACACAGGGGCTGGATGTAAGAAAAAAAAGCACATGAGTGCTTCTGCCATTATCCTAGATATAAAAGAATAAATAAATAAATGAGACACACACGAGCGCGCTAGCACGCTTTTTTTTAATTACCATACCATACCAACCTCCCTTCCACCCAACTTTAAATATAAAAAAAATAAAACAAAAAAGAAAATCAAACCCAAAGTAAAACAAAACAAAAAATACAAAAGACACAGACAAAAAGACACAGAACCTTACGAAAACAAAAGATTTCATCATGACAAGGTTTCATTTTTCTTTCATTATTTTGTTTTTGTTTTGGAGCATTCAAAATAATCTCCCTTGCTTTTAATACTCACGATAAATAATGCATCCAACTTCCTATTCTTACAATGTTTACTCCCCACCTTCCACCCCCCTTTAAAAAAAAAAACCCAAACAAAAAAAAATACCGGGGTGATGAAAACGAGGCTCATTATCATACTATTTCTGTCCCGGAAGCGTTTCAAGGAGGCTAGAGTAATCTTTTCCTTGCGACTGCAAATGGCTGCCGCGGAAAGGTTAAAAGATGAAATTGGATACTTTTCTCTCTAATAATTGAACCTTTTCACCCGTGCAAGAATGAAAAGGGAGAAGAGACGAGCAGTTTGAATGCAAATCGACAACATGATTATTGCTAGCGAGAGTTTTTTTGTGTGTGTACCTGTGTGTGTGTGTGTGTGTGTGTGTGTGTGTGTGTGTGTGTGTGTGTGTGTGTGTGTGTGTGTGTGTGTGCTTATTATTTTTTTGTTTTTGCTTTTTTGTTTTGGGTATGATGGGAGTTTTGTTTTTGATGAGGATGACAGTGAAAAGAGTGTTTAGATTGAACAGGGTGTGTGTTGTGTGTGTGTGTGTGTGTGTGTGTGTGTGTGTGTGTGTGTGTGTGTGTGTGTGTGTGTGTGTGTGTGTGTGTGTGTGTTTGTTTGTGTGTGTGTGTAGTGTGTGTGTGTGTCGGTGTGTCGGTGTGTTTATTTTATTTATTTTTTATTTTATTCTTTGATATCGAGGATAATGAAATAAGCACCCATGTGCTTTTTACATCCAGTCCCCGTGTGTATGCAATTTTTTAAAATGTTGTCATCTGTTCCCACCGGCACCCGATGGCCTACTCTTACGAAAAACGGAACAGGATTTAACGTGTGCACAAGATGTTCGTGTGTGTGTGTGTGTGTGTGTGTGTGTGTGTGTGTGTGTGTGTGTGTGTGTGTGTGTGTGTGTGTGTGTGTGTTGGTGTGTGTGTATGTGTGTATGTGTGTGTGTGTGTGTGTGTTTGTGTGTGTGTGTTGGTGTGTGTGTGTGTGTGTGCCAGAGGAAGAAAGCATCATAGATGTATCCACGTACACATCTCTGAAACGCACACGTGCACGCGCGCACACACACACTTTAACCTGATTCGCCTTTCTGAAGAGTAGACCATTTATGCGGGTGGGTACAGATGACAACCTGATTGATAGACAGACGGACAGATAGAAAGAAAAACAGACAGAAAGACAGACACAGAGAGGGATGGAAGAAGCACAAAGATGACTTAACCGTAGTGTTAACTCCTAGTGACTTTGAGTAGCAATGTATGACTGATAATTATAGTAAGTACCTGGGACCAACTCCTTACATTTGAACCTCTTTAAATCATAGACAGATTGACAGACAGACAGACGAGGCGGACTAAACAGACAGACAGACAGGAAGACCGACAGGCAGACAGAGAGATGGAAGAGAAACAATGGGGACTTAACCTTGATATGACTGATATACTACGTATTAAATACTCCATCAAGAAGAAAGGTGGCAGGGTGGTTAAACGTTCGCCTGCCAACAAGTAAACCTTGAGGTTCTGGGTTTCATTCCCAGCCTCGCCTTTTCTTCCTAGTTTGACGAAAAAAATCGAACTGAATGTCAAAGTCCTTCGAATGAGACTAAAAACCGAAGTCCCGTGTGCGAACTCATCGCAGAACATATTGCGCACATGTTAAAAACCCGTTCCACCTTTGAGAAATACTTAGGATGCTTTACGCATTCGGATGAGACTATAAACCGAACGCACACAGAACATCTTGCGCACACGTTAAAACCCCGTTCCGCCTTTCGGAAGATCAGGCCATCGCGCGTGTGCCGGTAGAAGCGGATGACAAAATTGTAAAACAAAAATCCAGCATGCACACAGGTGTCGTGTTTAGACACCTTTCCTGAGGAAAAATCGGGGAGTTGGAGTCCCCAGGGCGGCTCGGGACTGTATATAATATGGCAACGTTCTGGTGGCTCCTGCGACGGTACTGGAACCATTCGTATCTGTCATTGCCTTTCCAATGGATCATTCCAGCGGCGTGGAGAGGAGGGGGGGGGGGTCTGCTACATGGGTAACAGCTTGCCCTCCATACTTACTTACTCACCCAGGCTTTGCGCTCTAAAGACTAGAGCACAACTCCACAGTCTTCCGAGACTGATGGGTACCTACTACTATAAAGTTAAGTTTAAGTCTGTCCCGAGCCTAAGGCTCATCAGGCCGGTGCTTATCCCGGTTTCTGTGGCGTTAAGCGACTGAGAGTCATAGACTCCCCCCTGGATAGGACGCCAGTCTATTGCAGGGTTAACCCCCAACACAAGGTTGGTACCCCTTTTACACCTGGGTGGGGTGAGAAAATAGCCGTGAAGTGCCTTTTCCAAGGGCACAACGCCATAGCCGAAAGCTGGGATCGAACCCGCAACCTTTAGATTACGAGTCCAACGCCCTAACCACTAGACTACAGAGGCGGCTACTACTATACTTTAGAATATTATTACGTGGATATTGTCTTCATCCATGATAAAAAACAAACAAACAAGAACAACAATTACTCTAAGCATAACAGTCTGTACTCTCCTCTGAAAAAAAACAACAACAAAAAAACAAATGAAAAAATCCTCTGAAGTTGGAGTACGGATACCTGTATATGGCGAAGTAACTTGAAAACAGTCATATGCGCACAAACCTCCCACCCTCCAGTGTGTACTTACAGTCTCACAGTGATTCATTCCCAGGTGGGAGGAGGAGTGAGACAGACAGACAGACACAGTGCAATATTCTGAGTGACAGACCCCCCAGGGTGTTAACTTCGGGAACGCCCAACATTAACAACAACATCAACAACACCATCACAACAACAACGACAACAACAAAATTGGAGAGAATTCCGAGTCAGGTTAACAGCCAGTAAAGCTTTTTTTTGTTTTAAATTGATGTTTGAAACAAGAGCATAGAGTATATTTTATTTGTTTTGTTTTTTGTTTTTTTTATTTTTGTTTTTGGAAAAAATACAGAAGTGTTTGAAATTAAAAGAAGAGGATCTTTACTTTTAACATTGGAGCCAGTTTACGGGAAGGGAAATATCGTGATTAAAACAGAGAGAGAGAGAGAAGAGAAAGAGAGAAGAGAGAGAGAGAGAGAGAGAGAGAGAGAGAGAGAGAGAGAGAGAGAGAGAGAGAGAGAGAGAGAGAGAGAGAGAGAGAGAGAGAGAGAGAGAGAGAAAGACAGACAGAGAAGCAGAGAGAGAGACAGCAGAGACGAGACAGACAGACAGACAATTCAACAGAGAAGAGAAGAGAGAAGACAGAGACAGACAGACAGACAGACAGATCAGAGACAGACAGACAGAGAGAGAGAGAGAGACAGATAGACAATTCAAACAGAGAAGATGAGAGGAGATGAGAGACAGACGAGAGAGAGAGAGAGAGAGAGAGCGAGAAGACATGAACAGAGAGAGAGGAGAGTGAGAGTGAGAGAGAGAGAGAGAGATGTAAAACAGAAAGACGGTAAGAGAGAGAGAGCACAGGGAAATAGCCAGAGAGATAGGTGATAAGGAGAGTCAAAAACGACAGACTAGTTTAAAGAGGGACAACATTCAAAACTAGCATTAATAATAAATAACCAGAGATCATCATATTTGATCAAATAAAAAAAGATAATGTTTAAAGTAGGTCAAAATTTTCAAAAATGGATTTAATATTAACCAAGAGCATTCAATGTTAAAAATAATAAATAAAGAAATATAAAGTCAGATGAGAGAAGTAATGGGTGTTGAATTGAATAATGTAAAAATTGTAAAGAAATTAGAGTGTAGAGTGGGGTGTGTGCGTGGTGCTGCGCGCGAGTTGGAGTGTGTGTGTGTGTGTGTGTGTTGTGTGAGTGACGTGAGCGAGAGTAGAGGGTGGGAGGTGTAGGGTGTGTAGTGTGTGAGAGAGAGAGAGAGAGAGAGAGAGAGAGAGAGAGAGAGAGAGAGAGAGAGAGAGAGAGAGATGAGAGGAGAGAGATGAAGAGAGAGAATGAGAATGAGATGAGATGAAGAGATGATGATATGATGATGATGATGATGATGATGAGATATGATGATGATGATGATATGATGTGATGATGATGATGTGATAAAAGAAGAATTAGAAAGTCTTCATTTTTGTCTCCTAATTTTGCTAACAGCTGGTT
>CM060350.1:21957248-21959748 GCA_030674155.1 Stramonita haemastoma | reverse complement strand
GTTAGATTACGTATGTGTACAGACCAAGACAAACTATTATCGATGGTTACTCCCAAAATTTTGTGGCTAGAAACTTCTTCAATTTTGAAGTTGTTGACATAAATAGAAGGTAAGTTCGTGTTTAGATTTTGACGTTTTTGTCTTGTTGATAATAGCATGAATTTTGTTTTTACCTGGATTAAGGGCCATATGGTTCATTTGTGTCCATTCAATAATGATATTTATATGCTCTTGTAAACTTTGACTTACTTGGAGAGGGTTTTTGTGGCTGGTATGAAGAGTTGTTATCATCTGCAAATAATTCGTTTTGTACTTTTATATTCAATGGCAGGTCATTTATATACAGATGAAACAATAGGGGACCAAGCACAGATTCTTGTGGTACACCAAAGTTATTTAGAAGAAAAGTTGAAGAAGTGTTGTTTAGATATACTTTTTTGCCGTCGCTCAGATAGGAAAGATGAAATCAGTTTGAGGGTACTGGAAGATAGTTTGTAGATTGCAAGCTTTCTTAGTAAAAGTTTGTGGTCAATAACATCGAAAGCTTTAGCAAAATCAATAAAGAGTATACCTGTGAATTCTTTTCTATTCATATTAAGTAACCATCTATCTGTCATTTTTACAAGGGTAGTATGGCAGGAATGGTTTGCTCTAAATCCAGATTGATTTGGGTGTAACAGATTATATTTGTTTAAGTGGGCTAGTAAACTTTTATGAATGTGCTGCTCTAATGGTTTTGAAAGAGTGGACAATATTGATATTGGTCTGTAGTTTGATGGGTCAGAGGTATTTCCTGATTTATGTAAAGGAATAATTTTTGCCTGTTTTAAGATCTTAGGAAATGTGTTTTTGCTTATGCAAAGATTGTAGACATATGTAAGTGTTTCTGCTATAGTTGATGCGGAGAGTTTTAGAATTTTCCCATCTAATCCATCAAGACCACGTGTTGATGATTGTTTTAGCTGACGTAAGGCAGTAAACACCTCATTAACTGTAATAAGTTCTATCTCAATTTTAGATTGAATATTTTTACTGTTGCAAAAGGTTTTCAATTTTTTTAAGTCATTGTCTTCTGATTTATCCTTAACGATTAACTGGTTGGCAACAGATGAGAAATGAAGATTTAATTTGTCAGCAGATATAATCACAGCAAATATCTGAGTTTTTATGAAAACATTTTTTGGTGAGCTGGTTAATAGCTTTCCAGATACATCTATTGTCCCTGTTGTTGTTTAGAAGTGCCTCAAAATACTTTTTTTTCTCAGCTCGTAAAAGTGAAGTTACATAATTTCTTTGTTTTTTATAATCTTCTCTTAAACCTTTCTTTAATAAACAAATCCCTATGATATATTTGTTCCTGTTTTGGCCAGTAAGCCAAGGTGGTTTGGTTTTGTATTTAACTCTCTTAATTTGTAATGGAGCATGTTTATTGTAAACATTATAAAAGATAGAATACCAATATTCAGTAGCTAAATTGGGGTCAGTAATTTGATAAACATCGTTCAAACGTGAATTTAGGAGGTCCTGTAGAAAGGCATTACTATTAAAGTTAGAGAAATTTCTATAAAGTTATAGTTTTATGGCTAACTTTCGGAATTTTTACTCCTTTTTTGGACCATTTTATGCATACAGGAAAATGATCACTGCAGCCAGAAAGTGGAACGTTCACCTCTACAATAGTTTCTTTATTAAACAACATATATATGATCAATCAAAGTTTTTGAAATACTTGTAACACGAGTTGGTAAAGTTATCAATTGTTTCAAGTTGAAAGATTCAAACGTCTGTATCCACTGGTTATTTGGTTTTAATAAATCATATTGAAATCACCTAGTATAATAATATCATCATAATCTTTATCTATGCTATCCATCATTGAAATATAGTGATCAATCCATTCTGTTTTTTCCTTAGGGTTTCTATATAGAAGCATAAGAGAATTGGTCTGGAATTTTTTTGTTTAATTTCAATCCAAATTGTTTCTATATGAAGTTGCTCTAAACTTGTAACTCTTTTGAACTGAAAATGATTTATTGAACATAAACAACTATACCAGTTTCTTTATGAATAAGGGAGTCTCTACGGTAGTATTGTTTGCCTGGAACTGAGATGTCAATTGTCTGAAATATGAGAGGAGAAATGGGTTTCTGTGAAACCAAATAAAATGGAAATTTTTCCCTGAATTTGACAAAATCGAAGATATTTCAGTCATTTTATGTATTGCATGATTGATGTTGAGATGACAAATTTGAAGACCATCTTTAGTTAACCAAGGATTCTTTTGATGATCCATAATCAGTATAAGTTGTTTTATATTTATGCACATCTGATCACTAATTCCAACAGTTGTTTCTCACAAAATTCAAGTAAAAGTAATCAAATAAACACTTAAATATAAATGGAAAAATATAACAATAGGGAAAGTAAAGTAAGATCAAGTAAGAGAGAGAGAGAGAGGAGAGAGAGAGAGAAGAGAGAGGAGAGAGAGATGAGAGAGAGA
>CM060350.1:21950145-21957148 GCA_030674155.1 Stramonita haemastoma | reverse complement strand
CTGTCCGTCCGTCTCTCTTTCTCTATCTCTCTCTTTTTTCTCTACATATACATATATATATATATATGTATATATATATATATATATATATATGTATATATATATATATGTATATATATATATATATATACATACAATTATATATATAAGTGGTCATCCGTCAGTCTCAGAAGACTATGAAGTTGCGCTGTAGACTCTAGAGTGCAAAGCCTGGGTAAGTAAGTGTGGAGGGCAAACTGTTACCCATGCAGCAGATCCCCCTCCTCTCCACGCCACTGGAATGATCCATTGGAAAGGGAATCGCCGAAACGAATGGTTCCAGTCCCGTTGCAGGAGCCGCCAGAACGTTGCCATATACAGCTCCGAGCCGCCCTTGGGACTCCAATCCCCCTGATTTTTCCTCAGGGATGGTGTCTAAACATGACACCTGTGTGCATGCTAGTTTTTTTGTTGTTTTTTAATCATGTCATCTGTTTTGACTCCAATTACCCTGATTTTTCATCAGAGATGGTGTCTAAACATGACACATGTGTGCATTGTATTTTTAAAAAAAAACTTGTTGTCATCGGCTCCCGTATATCTGTCATTGCGCATGTCTGCATGGAGTTGGCCCTCTTCTGAGAAGAGATTATACCACAGAGTGGTGTCAGCATCTCATTTCTTTAAAACAATCTGTACATCCGCCGCATTGAGACAGGATGGGGTCGTAGGGGAGCGAGGCATCAGAGACCTCAGCTTCTCTAGGGGCCAGCATGTTGAGGGCGGCGTCCATCTCCTCTCCCTCGCTGCTTTACCTTCCTTGACCCTAAAGAGGGCAGGTACCCATTGACAGCTGGGTGAAATGAGGGGACTGTACTGAAGCCAAGGCGCGCAAACGGTCACCCATCCAACTGGTAACCACGCTCAACGCTGCTTAACATTGGCTGGGGGGAAAGCCAGCGCTCTGACCACTGAGCTATCCCACCCCCTAACATTAAAAAAGATAACCACAAAAATGACCCAGAACCTTCAGTCCCTAAATCGGAAATCTCTGCTGGAACGTTAATTTAATCACAACAACAACAACAAAAGACCCAGAAGGACGGTGGCAGGATTGTTAAGACGTTCGCCTGCCAATATGTAAACTGCGAGTTTCTGGGTTCGTACCCAGCGCGCCCTTTCTTCCCAGTTTGACGAAAAAATCGAACTGAACGTCAAAGTCATTCGGATGAGACTATAAACCGAGGCCCCGTGTGCGAACGCACGCAGAACATCTTGCACACACGTTAAAATACCGTTCCGCCTTTCGGAAGAGCAGGCCATCGTGTGCCGGTAGGAGCGGATGACAAAATTAGTTTTTAAAAAACCAGCATGCACACAGGTGTCGTGTTTAGACACCATTCCTAAGGGGGGAAAAAAATGGGTAGGCGCTGCATTTGTGGCGACGCGCTCTCCCCGGGGAGAGCAGCCCGAATTTCACGCAGAGAAATCTGCTGTGACATAAAGTGGTATAAAATAAAATAAGAAGTGTGACGGTGCAGATCCAGACGTTGGAGCAAGTGAAGGCGGGCAACAACAACCTGAAGTCTCTGCCCAAGACCATCAACAAGGCCGTGTGCCTGAACAAGCTGATGGTCAGCAACAACAAGATCAAGGTCCTGCCCAAAACCATCAGCAAAGCCCCCTGCCTGCAGTTCCTCGACTGCTCTTTCAACTGGGTCAAGGTAAGGTAGAGGTGTGAGTGTGTATGTGTGTGTGTGTGTCGGGGGTGGGTGTTTGGGTGTTTGTGCGTGTGTGTGTGTGTGGGGGGGGGGGTGTGGAGGGGGAGGGTTGTGTGTGTATGTGTGTGTGTGTGGAGGGGGAGGAGTGGTGTGTGTGTGTGTGTGTGTGGAGGGGGAGGGTTGTGTATGTGTGTGTTGGGTGTGTGTGTGTGTTGTGTGTGTATGTGTGTTGTGTGTGTGTGTGTGTGGAGGGAGAGGGTTGTGCGTGTGTTTGGTGTGGTGTGTGTGTGTGTGTGTGTGTGTGTGTGTGTGTTGTGTGTGTGTGTGTGGAGGGGGAGGGTTGTGTATGTGTGTGTTGGGGGGGTGTGTGTGTTGGGGGTGTATGTTTGTTGTGCGTGTGTGTGTGGAGGGAGAGGGTTGTGCGTGTGTTCTGGTGTGTATGTGTGTGTGTGTGTGTGTGTGTGTGTGTGTGTGTGTGTGTGTGTGTGTGTGTGTGTGTGTGTGTGTGGTGCGTGTGTTGGGTGTGTGTGTGTGTGTGTGTGTGTGTGTGTGTGTGTGTGTGTGTGTGTGTGTGTGTGTGTGTAGGGGGATACCAGGAAGTATGCGAAAGTATCTTATTTTCACTACCTGTATCCTTCTTTCCATGTCATGATATGCTTTCACACAACACACATACACACACACGCACGCACGCACGCACGCATGCATGCACGCACGCACGCACGCACGCACACACACAACAAGAACAACAAGAACAACAACCACCCTGGACCCACCCACCCACAAAACAACAAAATATCTCACCATACTTTCATCATCACAGACCTCCAACTCTACCTACCTACCTACCTACCTACCTACCTACCTACCTACCCTACCTACCTACCGACCGACCGACCGACCGACCGACCGACCGACCTACCTACCTACCTACCTACCTACCTACCTACCTACCTACATACATACATACATACATACATACATACATACATACATACATACATACATACTACATACCTGTTTGCTTACCTACCTACCTACCTACCTACCTACCTACCTACCTACCTACCTACCTACCCTATATTCACCTACCTACTAGTTTATCCACCTACCTACCTACCTATTTACCCAGCTATCTACCTACTTATCAACCTACCAAACTACGTACCTCCCTACCTATTTATCCACCTACCTACCTACCTATTTACCCAGCTATCTACCTACTTATCAACCTACCAAACTACGTACCTCCCTACCTATTTATCCACCTACCTACCTACCTACCTATTTACCCAGCTATCTACCTACTTATCAACCTACCAAACTACGTACCTCCCTACCTATTTATCCACCTACCTACCTACCTATTTACCCAGCTATCTACCTACTTATCAACCTACCAAACTACGTACCTCCCTACCTATTTATCCACCTACCTACCTACCTATTTACCCAGCTATCTACCTACTTATCAACCTACCAAACTACGTACCTCCTTACCTATTTATCCACCTACCTGCCTACCTATTTACCCAGCTACCTACCTACCTACATCAACATCCAAACTAAAAAACATTCATTATGGAATACCACAGGGATCCATATTGGGACCAATTCTCTTTTCATTATACATAAATGACCTCCCTTTACATATCCATTCCAAATGTGAACTATTTGCTGACGACACAACCATACATACAAGCCATAACAACATTGACTATCTTGCAACCATATTACAAAAAAGCACTGACGAACTTGTCAAATGGACAGAACAAAACCACATGTTTATTCATCCCCAAAAAACAAAATGCAAGCTTATCACCACCAGACAAAAGCGACAAAATTTATCACATAAACTGTTTAAAATCTACATAAAAAATGAAGCAATTGAACAAACCTCTCACCACAAAGTACTAGGAGTAACAATTGATGAAAATCTCAGCTGGTTCTACCACATATCTCATCTATGCAAATACTTGTCCCAAAAAGTTTACCAGTTGACTAAAATTAATCACTTTCTTGACTTCAACTCAAGAAAACTGTTCTTTCAAGCTTATATACAATCCTCAATAGACTATGCAGCAACCCTGTGGGATTCTGCCAGTGCAAATACCATGAAACCGTTACTTAGCCTGTATAAACGTGGTCTTAAACTGGTCCTATTGAAGAAAACAACCTTGCAAGAAGCGGACTATAATCAGTTGAATATTCTTCCCCTACACCAACGACTAAAATATAACAAAGGCATCATGATGTTTAAGATAATGACAGGAAATGTCCCCACACCCTTAAAAGATAATTTCCCAATAAATCATTCCAGAAATATGGAAAAGCCAAGAGTCCCAATCCCAAGAATAGACTTGTTCAAATCTAGTTTACTATACTCAGGTCCTACCCTGTGGAACTCCCTTCCTGATTCAATTAAACAGCACCAATCATTAACAACCTTCAAAAATCACCTCCTAAACCACTTAAAACATCAAAAATAACAAACCACACTCCCCCCTCTCCCCCCCTCTCTGTGTGTGTGTGTGTGTGTGTGTGTGTGTGTGTGTGTGTGTGTGTGTGTGTGTGTGTGTGTGTGCGTTTAAATGTTTGACATGTATCTTACCATTGTATCATTGTAGCTGATTTTTAAGACTGAGTTTCACTATCCCACTTGTTATATAATAAAGATATCTAGCATCCTTATCAGTAGCCTACACTTACAATCTCTCTCTCTCTCTCTCTCTCTCTCTCTCTCTCTCTCTCTCTCTCTCTCTCTCTCTCTCTCTCTCTCTCTCTCTCTCTCTCTCTCTCTCTCTCTCTCTCCCGAATGTCTCACCTATTACCATCCATTTTTAGTCATATTTTGTACTCCCTTTTTGATAATCACGTGTGATGAATGTAATTGATTGTATGTAAAATTTTAATTAGTGATTGTTAAAAAAATAATTTTAAAAAAAACTGAATAATTTTGTCCATTACCACATATATAGTTAAAAATATAAATTTTAAGATGTAATCATAAGATTGATATGATATTAGGGTATATATATTTTAAAATATGTGCCTGACAGCGGATAGAGTATTTGTGTATCTTTTATGATTTTATTCAGAATTCAAGGCATATATTTTCCTTAGAATGCAGTTTATTGATGAAATGTGTCAGAACCGGTGAAAATGTGTGTATGTGTGTGTGTGTGTGTGTGTGTGTGTGTGTGTGTGTGTGTGTGCGTGCGTGCGTGTGTGTGTGAGAGAGTGTGTATGTGTGTGTGTGTGCGAGCGTGCGTGTGTGTATGTGTGTGTGTGTGAGTGTGTGTGTGTATGTGTGTGTGTGTGTGAGTGTGTGTGTATGTGTGTGTTTGTGTGTGCATGTGTGTGTGAGTGTGTGTGTATGTGTGTTTGTGTGTGTGTGTGTGTGTGTGTGTGTGTGTGTGTGTGTGTGTGTGTTGTGTTGTGTGTGAGTATATGTTTGTGTGTGTGAGTATATGTTTGTGTGTATATGTGTGTGTGAGAGTGTGTTTGTGTGTCTGTGTGTGTGTGTGTGTGTGTGTGTGTGTGTGAGTGTGTGTGTGTGAGTGTGTGAGTGTATGTTTGTGTGTTTATGTGTGTGTGAGAGTGTGTTGTGTGTCTGTGTATGTGTCTGTGTGTATGTGTCTGTATGTATGTCTGTGCGTGAGTGAGTGTGAATGTGTGTAAAACATTATCCGATTGAAAAAAATGATATGCCTATTTTTTTTAAACATTCTAGGATGTTTTATGTTGTTGTTTTTTTCTTCTTTTTTTATTATGATTTTATTGGTAGTATGTCTCCCCCCCCCCCCTCCATTAAGGATGCTAGTTTTAAAAAAAAAAAATCCCCTTTATCCAAATGTATGATTTATATTACATGTACAATTTTGATAGATAGTGGTGGATTGATGTTTTCGGTTGTCTATTTCATTTTGTTCTCTTGTTTGCTCCTTATCTACTAACGCTTTTCTTTTTTTCCATAATCAAAATTTTTTATTGTGACTTCTGATTTTTGTCTTCTGAAAGAGTGCATTTTATTACCTTATCATATATAGTGTCCTTTATTCTTGTGTGTTGTTTGGTACTGCGTAAAGTCTTATTGTTTAGTATATTTTCAACTTGATGTATCCCTGAAAAGGGCGGGGACTGGATGTAAAAAAGCACACGAGTGCTTATCTATTATCCTCGAATAAAAGACTTTGCCTTGCCTTGCAAAAGACTTTGCCTTGCCTTGCCTTGCCTTGCCTACCTACCTCACCTCCTTTTTATCTTGATGTTATCCCTGAAAAGGGCAGGGACTGGATGTAAAAAAGCACACGAGTGCTTATCTATTATCCTCGAATAAAAGAATTTGCCTTGCCTTGCCTTGCAATTGCCTTACCTCCACCACCACTTCACTCCCTCTCCACACACACACCCATCCCTCCACTCCACTTACCTCACACCCCAGAAAAAAATCTATCCTCTTTGAAAGTTTCTTTCTTTATTTTGTTTGTTTTGTGTGTGTGTGTCTTCAGAGCATGCGGAAGTCCCTGTACGAGTTGGGGGCGATGGTGAACCTGTCTCATAACCGCCTGAAGGAGCTGCCTGACGCCACGGTGAAGACGCCGCGCATGAAGACGCTGGACGTCAGCCACAACGCCATCGCCGTGGTGCCCGACAACCTGCACGTCATCACCACCCTCACCTCCCTCAACCTGGCCCACAACAACCTGCCCGCCCTCCCCGCCCAGTTCGGCTGTTTTAGGTTCGGGGGAGAGATTTTGGGGGGTGGGTGGGGGGTTGTGGGGGGTTGTGGTTTTGTTTTTTTGTGTGTGTTTGGTTTTTGTTTTGTTTTGTTGTGTTCTTTTTGTTTTTTTGGGTTTTTTTGTGTTTTTTGGTTTTCGTTTTGTTTTTTGTGTGTTTTTTTGGTTTGGGGTTTTGTGTGTGTGTGTGTTTTTTGGTTTTGGTTTTGTTATTTTTGTGTTTTTTTTGTTTTATTTTTGTCTATTTGTGTTTTCTGGTTTTGTTTTTTGTGGTGTTTGGTTTTGGTTTTGGTTTTTTGTTTGTGTTGGTTTTGTTTTATCACCAAATGTTCTGCGTGCATCCTTCAAGTGAATATCTTTTGGTTGTTTTTTTTGTTATTTGTTGTTGTTGTTTATTTGGTTTTTTGATGTTTTGTTTTGTCGTATCGCCAGATGTTCTGCGTGCATTCGTTACACGAGACTTTTTGTTTACAGTCCCATCAGAAGGACTTTTTTTTTTTGGGGGGGGGGGAGGGGACCGTTTGTGCGACTTGGCTTCAGTAGAGTCCCCCCCCTCCCCCCCCT
>CM060350.1:21937645-21947645 GCA_030674155.1 Stramonita haemastoma | reverse complement strand
CATGCAGACATTCCATCTGAGTGATTATAAATATAAAGCCAGAGAGGTGTTCCTTGTTTGTTTGCTTGTTTGTTTTTTCTCCTTAGTTTATTAATTAATGGTATTCGCCAGAGGGTGATTGAAACAATGATACCACTCATTATAGACCAACCAACTTAACCACAGCCCAGTTTCCCCAGCATCCTATCCCCCAACCTCCACTCTTAAACCTCCTTTACCTACCTTTCCCTCTCCCTAATATACTCACCTCCCGTCCTATCTCCCCCCCCCCCTTCCTGTCCTATCCCCTGCCCTCCTCCCCCCCCCCCCTCCTGCCCTCTCTCCCCCTCCTCTCCCCCCCCCCCCCTGCCCTCTCTCCCCCCCTCCTATCTCCCCCTCTCCCCCCCCCCTCTCCCCTCTCCCCCCCTCCCTATCTCCCCCTCCTCCCCCTCTCCCCTCCCCCCCCCATCTCCTCTCCCTCCCCTCCCTCCGCCCCTCTCCCCCCCTCCTGTCCTATCTCTCCCCCTTCCCCACTCCTCCCCACCTTCTGTCCTATCTACCCGCAGGGGCCTCCTCCTCCTCCCCTTATCCAGGCACAGACACAGGAAGATAGACAACACATCTCCTCCAAAGCTCAGAGGATTAGAAGTTAGGGGGAAGATCCCTGTAGAGATATGCAATTCCTAACTCAGCTTAAGTTACTGCAATCTAATTTTTATGGCATGTTATCAAACAAACAATTCCAAACTTTGAAGGTGTTTTCCTATATTACTTTAAAAATTAAAAAAAAGTTATATATTTACAATTATTTACTTCATCTTGTACTTGTTCAAGACAGGTAAACAGTAATTCCTACAAATTCATATAAAATTTGTTGCTTCTTTCCCATGATATGGCAACTTTTATCTGGACTACTAAGCAACTTTAAACAATTAAAAGGGATTGAATTGTTTAAGATAGTCTCTGAAAGGGAAGTAATATTGATATGAAATAGCCACACAGCATGTGTGTGTGTGTGTGTGTGTGTGTGTGTGTGTGTGTGTGTGTGTGTGTGTGTGTGTGTGTGTGTGTATGAAAATCATGATATTTTGCCAAAAAAGATCTTGTTACATGTTTATATATGGTGGAAAAACTTTGGAAGTTAACTATTTTAAATATTTCGGAATTATTTTCAGTGAGAGTGTCAGTTTTGCAAATGTAAGGAAAATGCTTAAGCTGCTAAAGTCATGTTTAGTCTGATAAGGACTGCATGGCAAGATGTGACTCTTGACTTGTTCAATAAAATTGTTTTACCTGTTTTGTTGTATGGGTGTGAAATTTGGGGTTATGAAAACGTAGTAATAAATAAAAAGTTCCAGTTAAATTTTTTAAAATATGTTTTTTCGTTTAAAGCGTATGATGTCAAATTCGTTAGAATATGGAGAAGAGGGCAGATACTCCTTGTCTATTTCTGTTCCAATGGTTCGTTTCTGGATGTAGCCCTTGACTTTCATCCCGGAAAGCTATCCTCAAATGTTTACCAGAGGATGAAAGATTTACACGAAAATCTCTGATTCAATCAGCATGGCTAAATAAGTACAAAACATTTTAGTGCACAGCAGATTTGACTTTGTGGGAGAGGACAGTTTTGTTCAACTATCAATTCTACCAGTTCGTGTAAATATCAAAACCTTCTTAATAGAAAATTTTATTAATGAAAGGAGAGCTGAGCTGTGGGATAATAGTAGATGCCTTTAGTACAAAAACTATCAAGCCAATTTTAGTATGGAAAAATATATAACTTGTCTGCCAGATGTATATGTTTTCAGTCTTATGAAATTTTGTTGCAGTTGTGACAAGCTTTCTATTGAGATTGGATGTTTCCATAACATACCACGGGAAGAAAGAGTATGTTCAAAATGCAATATGTCCGTTTTAGGGGAAAAATTTATTCTGATCTATCCTATCCCCCCTCCCCCTCCTGTCCTATCCCCCCTCCCCCCCTATCTCCCCCTCCTGCCCTATCTCCCCCTCTACCCCCCTCCTGTCCTATCCCCCCTCCCCCTATCCCCCTCCTGTCCTATCCCCCCTCCCCCCTTATCTCCCCCTCCTGCCCTATCTCCCCCTCTACCCCCCTCCTGTCCTATCCCCCCCCTCCTGTCCTATCTCCCCTCCTGTCCTATCTCCTGCCCTATCTCCCCCCTCCTGCCCCCTCTCCCCCCCTATCTCCCCCTCCTGTCCTATCCCCCCTCCCCCTCCTGTCCCCCCTCCTGCCCCCTCTCCTACTTTAAACATTTACTACAAGATTTTATTCCTCAGCATTTTTTCAACCCATGTCCAGTTATGATTTTTGCAGTCTGTGGAAATGTAAATCTTGAAAAGTTCTCCTTTCTCCTTCAAAGCTCATAACATTTGAAGGTTTTTCTGAAATTTCATTGTCTTTCACAAGTGTAGAGTGTGTCTTTTACAGAAATTGATATACTTTAAAATGTATGGAGTCTTTGATATTGTTTGTTTATCATTTTGCAATGAATCGTTGCTTTTCAGTTCCTGTTAGTATTGATAATACTAATATTAGTATTGTTGAATTCGTTTGTTATCTTCCATGCCCCAAAAGGGGTGAAAGGAATTAAATCTTGAATCGTGTGTGTGTGTGTGTGTGTGTGTGTGTGTGTGTGTGTGTGTGTGTGTGTGTGTGTGTGTGTGTGCTGTGTGTGTGTGTGTGTGTGTGTGTGTGTGTGTGTGTGTGTGTGTGTGTGTGTGTTTATTTCTCTTTCTCTATTTCTGGTCCTTTGGTCTGGAATTACCCCCCTCTCTCACTTCGCTAAAAGCCTACTTCTGACAGTTTTCAATCCAGTCTCAAGATATACTGATTTCAAACATAAAAATTTTCCCTCCTGTTTCATTTCTTATATGTCCCTGCATTGCCCCCAGATCATAAATTTGCCATTGGCAACTGTCTTCAAACTGTAAGTTGTTTTACCTGTGTTAATTTATGCTGCATGTATTTAGAATTTCAGACACATTCTATATGCTGTTAAATGTTAATTTATTTTAAGGCATTATTACTCCCCTTCAAAGGCTGTCATAACAGTTATGTTCCTTTTTATTGTTTGAAGTTACTCAGAAATCCAGAGGAAAATCTGTATCTAATGTAAATGAAGCAGCTATTTTTTTAGATTAAATTGTAGACTGTGCTCTTTACCTGTTTGAAACAAGTACATGGTGACAAGAAATGTTTAAGATTAAGCTTTTTTCAATTTCTGATCAGACATGGGAAAAGAACCTTTAAAGTGTGGACTTGCTAGTGTAATAATATGTTGCAAAACTATGAAGGCAACAACTTAAGCTTTGAATTAGGAATGGCAGATGTCTACGGGGATCGCCCCCTAACTTCTAATCCTCCGAGCTTTGGAGGAGATGTGTTGTCTATCTTCCTATGTTTGTACTTTTTTTGTTTTGTTTTTTGAGAGAGGGGGGGAAGCAGGGGGGGTAAGTAGAGAGGGAGGAGCTGGGATAGGCAGAAGGAGGGGGATAGGTGTGGGGGAGAGGGGATCAAGCGGGGAGGGAGGGGTGGGGGGGGGAGGAGGGGGGGATAGGTAGGGGGGGAGGAGGAGGAGAGGGAGGAGGGGGGGATGAGGGGGATAGGTAGGGGGGGGGGATGGGGAGGAGGAGGGGGATGGGGAGGAGGAGGGGGATAGGTAGGGGGGGATAGGGGGGAGGAGAGGTAGGGGGGAGGAGAGAGGAGAGGTAGGGGGGAGGAGAGGTAGGGGGTGGAGGGGAGGGGGATAGGGAGGGGGGGGAGGAGGAGAGGTAGGGGGGAGGAGAGGTATGGAGGGGAGAGGGAGGGGAGGGGGATAGGTAGGGGGGATAGGTAGGGGGGAGGAGGGGGAGGGGAGGGGGATAGGTAGGGGGAGGAGAGGGAGGGGGGAGGCGGATAGGGAGGGGGGAGGAGAGGGAGGGGGGAGGAGAGGGAGGGGGGAGGAGGGGGGTAGGGAGGGGGGTAGGGAGGGAGGGGGGTAGGGAGGGAGGGGGATAGGGAGGGAGGGGGATAGGGAGGAGGGGGAGGAGGGGGATAGGGAGGGGGGAGGAGGGGGATAGGTAGGGAGGGGGAGGAGGGGGGAGGAGGGGGATAGGTAGGGAGGGGGAGGAGGGGGATAGGTAGGTAGGTTGGGGATATGGAAGATTTAAAGTATCAAAATTGCCCATTTTCAGGAGTCTTGCTTAACTTTTCTGTTCACTATAACTCCCAGAAGGCACAGATTCATTGTTTCCCACGACAATATTGTTCACTGTGATAGTAGGTATCTGTACACAAATTGGCTTGTATTCATGTCAGAATTTAATCCTTGGCGGCTGTGCTAGTCTGTCTGTCTGTCTGTCTCTCTCTCTCTCTCTGTCTCTCTCTCTCTGTCTCTCTGTCTCTGTCTCTCTGTATCTGTCTGTCTGTCTGTCTGTCTGTCTGTCTGTCTGTCTCTCTCACTCTCTCTCTCTCTCTCTCTCTCTCTCTCTCTCTCTCTCTCTCTCTCTCTCTCTCTCTCTCTCTCTCTCTCTCTCTCTCTCTCTGTGCCAGCAGAACATATCCATGAATCGTCAAATCTTTGCTGTCTGTCTGTCTGTCTGTCTGTCTGTCTGTCTGTCTGTCTGTTTGTCATTCTTTCTCTTATCCATCTGTCTTGTTGCCGTGGGGTCTTTTTATACTGTGCACTAGATGTGTGTTTCACACGGGACCGCGATTTATCTTCTCTTCCGAAAGACTAGCATCCTGACCACCGCTAAGGTGTGTTTATTTTCCTTTATTTATTAAATATTTTTTTATATCGAGGATAATGGAATAAGCACCCATGTACTTTTTTTTACATCCAGTTCCAGTGTGTATGCATTTTTGTAAATTTTGTCACCTGATCCCACCGGCACACAATGGCCTATTCTTTCGAAAAGCGGAACAGGATTTAACGTGTGTGCAAGATGTTCTGCATGCGTTCACACTCGGGGCCTCGGTTTATAATCTCATTCGAAGGACTTTGTGAGAATACCTGCGTGTACGTGCGGTCATGCGGATGAGTGTACTCGCGCGTGGGCATGTATGATAGTTCTTTGGCTTAGCTTTGTTCTAAAATAGAGATATCAGATGGGAAAGAATGAGAGAGAGAGAGAGAGAGAGGAGAGAGAGAGAGAGGAGAGAGATGAGAGAGAGAGAGGGAGAGAGAGAGAGAGAGAGAGAAGAGAGAGAGGTGTGTGTGTGTGTGTGTGTGTGTGTGTGTGTGTGTGTGTGTGTGTGTGTGTGGTGTGTGTGTGTGTGGTGCGTGCGTGCGTGAGTGTGTGTATTCATATCAACGCAGAATGAAACCAAATCATTGAGAGCCATTACTATTGCAAAGAGCTTTGCAGCAAAGATATAAAAAAAAAAAAACGGCACTAGTAATATGATATTTTTTTTCTCAACGTGAAGGGCTGGTTTAACAACGAAAGCTGCACCTACTTGTTTGCTATCAAGTTTTGATCTGACTGTGTCTATCTTTTAAGTGATCTGAATAGTGAGTGTCGATGTGAGAATTCACTAGAGCTTGGAAAGGATGTGAAACGATTTTCTTTTTTTTTAATAATTTCTTTTATGATATGTGTCAACTGTTGGCTTCTATATTTCCCGTTCAGGGGTAGCTGAAGAAGAAGAAAAAAAATCAAACCGTTCACAACAAAAATAACACATGTTGAATTTACACACACACACACACACATACACGCACGCACACACGCTCTCACGCACGCATGCACGCACGCGCACGCACACGCACACACACACACACACACACACACACACACACACACACACACACACACACACACACACACACACACACAAAACCTTCGGATGATACTATAAACCAAGATTCCGTGTGCAAACGTACACAGAACATCCTGCGCACACGTTTTTAAAACCCGTTCCGCTTTTGCAAAGAGTAGGCCATTGTGTACCGGTGGGAACTGATGATAAAGATTTACAAAACCGCGTACACACGGGGACTTGATGTACAAAATAAACCCAACAAAAACAAAACAAAAAATCACAGGAGTGCTTATTCCTATTACTCTCGAAATATAAGACTGGAATAATGAAACAAGAACAATCTGCAGTCTAACCAGTTCTGCCACGCTTCTAGAAGGTACTAGACAAAGGTGTTACCATAACCTATGCGGTCTTTGGGGAGCGAGATGTCAGAGACCTCAGCTTCTCTAGGTGCCAGCATATTGAGGGTGGCGCCCATCTCCTCTCCCTCGCTGCTTCACCTTCCCTTACCCTAAAGAGGGCAGGTACCCTTTGACAGCTGGGTGAATTGGGGGACTGTACTGAAGTCAAGGCGTGCAAACGGTCACCCATCCAACTGGTAACCACGCTCGTAGAGCAGGCAAATTCAGGGGGTAGTACAGTTGAACTCAAAGGCTGGTCTGCCTATCACAAAGAGAGAGATAGAGAGAGAGAGAGAGAGAGAGAGAGAGAGAGAGAGAGAGAGAGAGAGAGAGAGAGACAGAGAGAGAGAGAGAGAGAGAGACAGAGAGAGAGAGAGAGAGAGAGAGAAGGCAAGGCAAGGCAAGGCAAGGCAAGGCAAGGCAAAATTCTTTTATTCGAGGATAATAGATAAGCACTCATGTGCTTTTTTACATCCAGTCCCCGCCCTTTTCAGGGAAAACATCAAGATAAAAAGATACTAAACAGTAAAACTATATGCACTACCAAACAACATAAAGGAATAAGGACATTATACATAATAAGATAATAAAAATGCACACTTTCAGAAGACGAAAGAGAGAGAGAGAGAGAGAGAGAGAGAGAGAGAGAGAGAGAGAGAGAGAGAGAGAGAGAGAGAGAGAGAGAGAGAATATCTAGCAATAAATGAGAGAGGCTCAACATGAATAATTTACAACTTTTTTGAAGATCATTTCAAGAAAACCGTCCGTATTTCAACAACAGAAAAAAAAGGATAACAAAAATCGCTTAATCTTTCGCTCTATTTTTTGTCCGTACTTTGCAAATCGTTTTATAATTTCTTTTCCGTTTTTTTTCACTTGCTAGAATTTTTTTCCGGGGGGAGGGGGGGGGGGGGGGGGGGCTTTGTGCATCGAGGAACAATATCACATACAGACCGGATTTTCTTTTTTTTATTAATGGGTGGCGCTGCTCTTGTGGCGAGTAGCTTTCACTCTGGGAGGGAAGAAGAGTCAGCTTGATGCTCTTGCAGAGAGATATGCTGTGTGACTAAATTAATGTGGTATACTGTAGTGTTAATATAGTGTCTAATTATACGCGTTATGGAGTTGCTTAAAAAAAAAAAAGTATACACTCTTATTAAAACTCACTATTCCAACGCATTAAAAAACCCATCGTGCCAAGCACATTAGAAAATAAAACCCACCGTGCAAACGCATGTGAGAAACCCACACGCGAACGCATTTACAAACAAACAAACATGCATACATATTGAAAAAATAAAACAAATTCAAAGTCATGCTGATGTGTTTCATTCTATTTTTTTTACAAGTTTTCAAACCCCGCCTTTCATGCTAAAATGAATTATATACACGCACGCACGCACGCACGCACGCACGCACGCACGCACGCACGCACGCACGCACACACACACACACACACACACACACACACACACACACACACACACACACACACACACACACACGTCTCGCATGCAAAAGATTTTTCTTTTAAAAGTATCAAAACCGGTCATGCACTCCTATAATTTAAGTGTTTTTAACCATGCATACGCTGTCTTTCTTTTTTTTTTTCTCTTCCTCCCCCCCCCCCCCCCCCCCCCCCCCCCCCCTCCTCCCCACCCCTTTCTTTCCTCGGCTAGAGCTCCGAGGTTCACCAATGGTGAGATTTTTGCGGATGCGACCGCCCCCCGCCCCCCCCTCTCCCCCCTCCCACCATTTAGGTAGCCACATTCCGACCTCAGGGATGGTGTCTAAACAAGGTATGCATGTGCATTCATTTTGACATTTTTTCCCGTTCCTACCAGCTTGAAAAGGGCTACTCTTCCGAAAGGCATAACGGGTTTGTAATGTGTGCGCGTGCATGCGCACACGGAGGGGGGGGGGGGGGAGGCACTCTATAGTCTCTTCCGAAGGACTTTGACATTCAGTTCAATGTTCTGGTCACACTGAGGAGAAGGGGCGCACGTTTTGGTTTTGGTTTTTAAAGCCATAATGCACACGTATTACAAATTATCAATCAATGCAAAATGCAGATACAATCATTTACACGTGTAAAACAACCCCAAATCAAACAACAACAAAAAACCCAGCCCAAGCCATCATGCACACATTAAAAAAAAATTCGACTGAAGGAATCAATCAGTTAATCAAGCAAGTCAGCAAAAAATTACTATTGTTGAAGCTAAGAATAGGATTGCTAAGTTTAAAAAATAAAAGCTTGAATGAACGAACAAACCAGTTAACAAGCAGAATGAATGAATCAACAGACGAATCAGTTTAATATAGCACGAATAAATGAATGAATGAATGAACGAACAATTACAAATAGCGTGAATGAACGAACGAACAAATTAGTTACGAATAGCACGAATGAATAAATGAACGAATCAGTTACGAATATCACGAATGAATGAATGAACGAACGAATCAGTTACAGATAGCACAAATTAATAAATGAACAAACGAATCAGTTACAGATATCACAAATGAATAAATGAACGAACGATTCAGTTACAGATAGCACAAATGAATAAATGAATGAACGAATGAGTTACAGATATCACAAATGAATGAATAAATAAACGAATCAGTTACAAATAAGACAAATGAATGAACGAACGAATAAATACGAATAGCAGGAATGAATGAATGAATGAATGAACCAACACATCCGTCAGCTAAGCAAGCAAGCATGAATTTTTTTTCAGTTTCTTTCATTAAACTGCTGTCGACCTATCATCCATCCCTTTTAGAGATATAGAGGATTGTTCACATTAACAATAACAAAAACTAACACACAACATTCCATTCACAATACAATATTATAGTTTTTAAATCCCCACAGGCGGAATTGGGCTAAGTTTGCCTCATACACAAAATCTCCCCAATGATGAACTTAAAAGCATTAGCCGAAGAGCAACAACGACAAAAAATATCCAAAAAGGGTATTTAACTTCTGTTTAAAAAATCATGTCTTACTCTTTGACCAGGTTTGATGTCCTATTTCTAAGAATATCAGTATCCGTGCGGCAGTTTGCATTTTTTGTTCTCTTTGAAGTAAGAGAGTGTGCTCATATTTCGATTCATTTAGAAATGCTAGGAACAGTTGAGGATTTTGTTTGTTTGTTTGTTTTTATTTTGTTGTTTTTGTTTTTTACTTGATATATTGAAGACCAAAACAAAAAAAGGAAGCGAAATTCACTACCAGCATCTCTGTCATCATCAAATTTTGCGCAGTGTTCACACACACACACACACACACACACACACACACACACACACACACACACACACACACACACACACACACACACACACACACATTATATATATAATGTAGGTAGGCAAATTCAGTCTCAGGAAACTATGGAGTTGCGGTCTAGGCTCTAGAGCGGAAAGCCTGGGTAAGTAAGTATGGAGGGCAAACTGTTACCCATGCAGCAGAACCCCACCCCTCTCCACGCCACTGGAGTGATCCATCGGAAAGGCAATGACCGATACGAATAGTTCCTGTACCGTCGCAGGAGCCACCAGAACGTTGCCATATACAAGCCCCGAACCGCCCTGGTACTCCCCGATTTTTCCTCAGGGATGGTGTCTAAACCCGACACCTGTGTGCATGCTGGTTTTTAAAAAATATTTGTTGTCATCCTCTTATATATATATATATATATATATAGAGAGAGAGAGAGAGAGAGAGAGAGAGAGGAGAGAGAGAGAGAGAGAGAGAGAGAGAGTTGACTTGATAAAACCCCACAGTTCTGCTGGGCACCGCTCCCTCCAGGCACACAGTTGAGGTAAAATAGTAAAATAA
>CM060350.1:21920145-21927645 GCA_030674155.1 Stramonita haemastoma | reverse complement strand
TAGGGAAACAAATACAGTTGCAGACAGGGAAAAATGGGTGGCGCTGCTGTTATGGCGACGCACTCTCCCCGGGGAGAGTAGCCTGAATTTCACGCAGAGAAATCTGCCGTGATTTAAAATGATATACAA
Source organism: Stramonita haemastoma (assembly GCA_030674155.1). Taxonomy (NCBI): domain Eukaryota; kingdom Metazoa; phylum Mollusca; class Gastropoda; order Neogastropoda; family Muricidae; genus Stramonita; species Stramonita haemastoma. The sequence continues at coordinate 21,927,516 of CM060350.1, read as the reverse complement.
AACAATACAATAAAAAAAAAACACCACCATTTGAATTGTATGGAACCTGTTACTGTACATAAATGAAATTGTATTCTGTCTGTCTGTCTGTCTGTAATATGAAACAGACACACAATCATCATGTCAACAGAGATACTAATGCCATGCAAAAGGAAAAAATTTGTTTGAGAAAAAAGAAAAAAAGTGTAGCCCTAATACAAGAAAATACAATTTTGGTTAAAAAAAATTTAGCTTTCCCACCAGATAAACCGTACGCTTTGTTGTGCTATCAAATTAATACAAACAAAAGGAAAGCGCTCATAGAGTGTAGGTGTGTGTGTGTGTGTGTGTGTGTGTGTGTGTGTGTGTGTGTGTGTGTGTGTGTGTGTGTGTGTGTGTGTACAAATGTAGTTAAAAAATATAATGATCTCTCAGTCACACGGGGAAAAAAACACACTCTGAAAAAAACCAACATGCCTATCAGGCAATCGAAAACCTATTTTATTGTCAAAAAAAATTAACTATAGCATATACGGAACCCCAACCCCAACCCCACTCCCACCCACTCACGTACGGTACTTTTCTACTTCCAGGAAGCTCATCAAAAAGTTAACAAGAAACAGTTTTCAGATTTGTATGTTGATTTATTATTATTGTATTATAAAAAAAAAGTCATGAGAATGGGCTGGGTAGGCAGAGAAGAGCCATGAGAGGGAGAGGATAGACAGGTGAGGAGAAAGGCAGAGACATAGAGAGTGATAGAAAAGGGGAAATTTCTAGCACAGAACTTCCAGAAGGTGGGAATGCTATGTATACGGAAATTGCCCCCCCACCCCCACCCCCCTGCATACACACATACACACAGGGGTTGGGGAGGGGGTGTGGAAAGGGGGAGGGGAAAATGCAGACTTTGGGAACGATGTCTAAATTCGACACCAGAGTGTGCATGAGTTTGCTTTTTGCTTTATTACTGCTTTTTTTATTTTTTAAAATTGTTTAGTCATCCAGTCTTCAGCTTCAGTCTGAAAATGAGGTCTCTAATGCCTCGCTCCTCTACGATCACATAGGCTATAGGACACTTTTACCTTTAACCATCCGTCCCAACCAGCACAAAACGGCCCTACTCTTCCGAAATGCGGAACAGGGTTTAAACGTGAGCACAAAGATGTTTTGCGAGCGTTCGCACACGGGGTCTCAGTTTCTAGTCTCATCCGAAGGACTTTCGGGGGGGGGAGGGGGGGGGGGGGGGGGGGGGGAGTGGAGTTGTCAGTGATGGTATAGTTGTAGGGGAGAAAAAAAAACAACCTCAAACGGGTGTCTTGGACGTGGCTCGAACTTTTGTTCTCAGATGGCGAGTGCAACACTGTAACCACTAGGCTATACCGTCTCCCTAAAAATACACTTTTGAAAATATACCTGTCACACTAGGGATTAAAAAAAAATCTTTGTTGAAAAAATAGTATCGTTATCGAACAAGAAAAGAGTATCGATTAATTTTATTTCTTAAAATTATAAAAAAGCAGTTTAAAAAAGACTATCAGAGTAGGCAAAAAACTATTTTTTGGAAGGTTTCTTTTTTCACAAAGGGAAAGAATTTCCATTTTGGTGGTCGGTCACACACACACACACACACACACACACACGCACGCGCGCGCGCGCGCGCGCACACACCACACACACACACACACACACACACACACACACACACACACACACACACACACACACACTCACACACACACACACACACACAACACACACACACACACACACACACACACACACACACACCCCGAGGGGGGGAGGGGAGCGGGATAGCCTGGTGGTTAGGGTAATGCACATTGCGCTCGCGATCTGCTGACCCGGTTCGAATCTCGTTCAAGAGAATTTTTCCTCTGGAGTTAACATCGATACTGACTCCACTCGCCCAAAAGTCCTTCAATTAATGAGACTATAAACCGAGGTCCTGTGTGTGCACGCACACAGAACATCTCGTGCACACGTTAAAACCTGTTCCACTTTTCGAAAGAGTGGGCTATTGTGTGGCGGTGGGAACGGATGACAAAATGTACAGAAACTGCATCTACATGTTACTAGATGAAAAAAAGCCCATCAGTGCTTATTCCATTATCCTCGAAATAAAAGCATGAAATAAATAAATGAATAAATAAACAAAAAAACAGACACACACGATAACATAATTATATAAAAAATAAATAAATATAGATATAGACACACACACATATATATAATATGTGTGTGTGTGGTGTGTGTGTGTGTGTGTTGTGTGTGTGTGTGTGTGTGTGTGTGTGTGTGTATTGCTAGGCAAAACATCTTTTTGTCAAAACTATGATTATATCATCTATGATATAGCCATGACGATGTTAGCCGTCGCACAAGGAAAGGTATGTTTTTTTGGCAAGAAAAAGCTACCATACAAGCAAAACACACATTTCCCCCCTATCAGATATGTAGTATGATTACACGCGTAAAAAAAATGTTCATCTCTGTTTTTTGTCGTTGTTTTGTGTGATTTCCCTTCATTTCTTTATTTGTGTGTGTGTGTGAGTGCACTCTGGGTTTCACAAAGAAAAAGTGAGAGGGAATACAGTGCAGTGCAGTGCAGTATGATACAATGCAACACAATACGATAATAATACGAGACAAGGCAATACTATGCAGTGCAGTAGATGCAGTATAGTACATTGGGATACAGTACAAGGCAGTACCATGCAATACAATAGGTAGAGGATAGTACAGTACAATATTTATGATGCAACACAACGCAATATGATACAAAACAATGCAATGCTCCGAGGTACACCAGTGGAGTGAATTTCGCGTATGCGACTTTTTTTTTCTTTTTTTTTGGCTCACCATGAAGGGAGCTAATCACAATCCAACATGGGGGATGTAACTATTTTGTCCAAAACCAGCTTTTACCACATCAGGTTGTGATAATTTGCCATGAAAAGCTGTTTAATATTCATCTTCTATTTTCTTTTCTTTTTTGTGGTAAAAGATGCCAGGATTGTGGAGGTATATTATGTAAAAAAAAAAAAAAAAGAAAAAAAAGGGTTATTTGAATTGTTCAACAACAACAACACCAACTACAAAAAAGATATTAGATTCCTGAAGTGTGTTACAAAAAGTTGTAGCATACTCATTCTCAGACGTGTTTGGTTGTGCATAAAGTAACCGTTAACACAGAAGACGGAAAATGCTACGACGACGTCGCTGCATCCATTAACCTTTTCCCTGCCCTCTCTAACTATGTCGGTATCGTCTCTACTCCCCAGGGGCGTTAAAAACAGTAGTAGGGAACAACTCCACATGCTTCCCTTGTTAACTCGCTTGGCCCCCTGGTCTTTGTCCCTGTGGCCATCAACACACACACACAACACACACACACACACACACACACACACACCACACACACACACACACACATCACACACATGCACACCACACTACTACACTACACACATAACACTACACCACACACACACACACACACTAACACACACACACACACACACACACACACACACACACACACACACAACACACACACACCACCACGCACGCACGCACTACAACCAATCACACACAATCCACACACAATCACACGCTATTGCCTAATATCACTTTTTGTGAAGAGACTAAAATTGAAGACCATCACAACCACACTACACACACACACACACACACCACACACACACACAACACACACACACACACACACACACACACACACACACACACACATACACACTACACACACACACACAACACTACACACACACACTACACACTACACACATCACACACTACATACTACACACACATACACACACACCACACACCAATCACACACAATCACACGCTATGTCTAATATCACTTTGTGAAGAACTAAAATTGAAGACCATCACAACCACACTACACACACACACACACACACACACACACACACACACACACACACACACACACACACACACCACAACACACACACACACACACACACACACAACACACACAACACACACACACACACACACACAACACACACACACACACACACACACACACACACACACACACACACACACACCACACGACACACAACACAACGCACACTACACACAACACACACACTACACACCACACACACACATACACACACACAACACACTACAACACACACACACACACACACACACACACACACACACACACACACAACACACACACACACACACACACACACACACACACACACACACACACACACACACACACACACACACACAACACACAGACTCTGAATCTGGGATGCTGCTGTGAAAAGCGATGATTGCAGAAGCTGACATTTTCTGGACTCGGGTGTAAAACAGGTCAAGCAGGGGCTTCAGCCATCGTCTGCACTTATAAAGGCTTGGCTTTCTTAGCTGTATGTTCTTATGTTACTCTGTGTGTGTGATTGTGATTTTTTTATGTTGTCTACGTTTAAGAGGCTATAAGCCAGGTTGTCTTTCTAGTCCTCTTTTACTACAACAAGGGGTTGTAGTGTAGTATGTGTGTTAACTCGACGAACGATCTTGTGTAGTTCCTGAAAGTGTTTTAGGTCATTTGTGTGTGTGTGTGTGTGTGTGTGTGTGTGTGTGTGTGTGTGTGTGTGTGTGTGTGTTGTGTTGTGTTGTGTTGTGTTGTGTGTGTGTGTGTGTGTGTGTGTGTGTGTGTGTGTGTGTGTGTGTGTGTGTGTGTGAAGTCAAGTCAAATTTTTATTTCCAGATGGTACATTGAATAAGTATTGATTTGCTTTTTTTTTCATCGAGCCATCTGTCTAGGGAAAAAAAGGGAAAATAAATATTTCACCAATATCGTTTAACTAACACGATTCAACAACCTCAAAATTAAAATCATCTATAGATAAAAACAAACAAAAAAGAGGAAAAAACAAAAAAAAAGAGAAGAAGAAGAAGGAAAAATAGCAAAACCTGTGTGTGTGTGTGTGTGTGTGTGTGTGTGTGTGTGTGTGTGTGTGTGTGTGAGTCTGTGGTGTGTGTGTGTGTGTGTGTGTGTGTGTGTGTGTGTGTGTGTGTGTGTGTGTGTTTGATTTGATTCATTCTTTTATATCGAGGATAAGGGATAATGTGTGTGTGTGTGTGTGTGTGTGTGTGTGTGTGTGTGTGTGTGTGTGTGTGTGTGTGTGTGTGTGTGTGTGTGTGTTTATTTTTATCTTCCTCAGTAACTTTATTCAAAGTAAGAGGCATGGATGTGAAAAATAATTAGATTTTTTTCTCCGTTTAAAAAATAAATAGCCAGTGCTTGAGTATTGGCAAATATTGTGTTGTATTAACTTTAGGCTGTGGCTGTATACGCAAGGATTTTATTTACTACGGTGAAGGTAAAGGGTAAAGGTGTCCCACAAGCTATGTGGTCGTAGGAAGCGAGGCATCAGAGACCTAAGCAGATGGGTGAACGGGGGGACTGTACTGAAACCAAGGCGCTCAAACGGTCACCAATCCACTTGGTAACCAAGCTCGACGCTGCTTAAAATTGGATGAGGGAAAGCGTGTGCTCTGACCACTGAGCTATCCCATCCCTGTTTACTAAGAGACATATCAAGTATTAGATGTGTACAGATATGTCAGCCATATACGGTAGGTGCACACAACTGGATGGGGAGAAAAGCCGAGGAAGTGGAAATTGTTATGTTTAATCTTTGTGAAATATGGTTTAAATCAGCCAGTTTCTGTTGATTAAAATCATCGGTACTTTGATTATTTATTTATTTACTTATTTATTTCGAGAGTAATGGAATAAGCACTCATTGCTTTTTGCATCCAATCCCCGTGTGAATGCAGCTTTGTAAATTTTGTCATCCATTCCCACCGGTAGACAATGGCCTACTCTTCCGAAAAAAGGGACGGGTTTTAACGAGTGCACTAGATGTTCTGTGTGCGTTCGAAGACGGGACTTCGATTTATAGTATCATTCGAAGGACTTTGGGGATGAATGGAGGCAGCACTGATTTAAAATACAGGGGGAAAATCCCCTCGAATGGGATTCGAACCTGGGTCGTCAGATTGCGAGCGCAATGTTCTAATGTTCAAATCACCAGGCTATCCCTTCCCCCCGGTACTTGAGAGACAGAGAGAGAGAGAGAGACAGAGAGAGACAGAGACAGAGACAGACAGAGACAGACAGAGACAGACAGACAGACAGACAGACAGGGACAGAGAGGGGGGCGGGGTTGCTGGATAATAAGATTTCAATGGTCTTGGTAGATTTGTTTTAAGGAATGAAGCTTTTTCTTTTCTTTTTTTGTTGTTGAGAATTTCTGGTGATAAATCTGATAGGCTCCTTTCTGAATAATGTAGGCTTGATTTGAACAAATCTATCAGTGGCTTAAACAATACAAGTGTTTGATTTTATCTTTTGTCATGAATATAAAATTCTTATCCTTATTCTTTTATTTCGAGAATAATGGAATAAGCCCTTGTGTGCTTTTTTTTTTTTTTTTTTTACATCCTGTCCGTGTGTATATGCATTTTTGTTTAGTTTTGTCATCCGTTCCCACCGGCACTCAATGGCCTGCTCTTTCGAAAAGCGGAACGGGTTTTAACGTGTGCTCAAGATGATCTGCTGTGTTTGCACACAGAACATCGGTTGATAGTCTCATCCGAAGGACTTTTACGGTGGTGGTGTGTGTGTGTGTGGGGGGGGGGGGGGGGGGGTGGAGGGGGGGGAGTGAGTCGGCCCTGATGTTAGCCCCAGAGGAAAAATCCTCTTGAACGAGATTCGAACTCGTGTCAGCAGATCACGAGTGCATCACTCTGACCACCAGGCTATCCTGATTTCATGAAGGCAGGAGGAACTATCTCTGATGAAGTACTATGCATTCGAATACTTGTAGGAGAATATAATGTTACACTGTATTTCAACAGGTAGAAAATATCGAGATATTGTATGTACCGTAAAATCCCTAGCATATACCCACCATCTAGCAAACGCCCACCCCCCACTTTGGGCCAAAAGTTGAGCACAGGGGTAACTACCTAGCAAACGCCCACCCTGCTGATTTCAAAGAGACTATGCTCACTTTCACTAGGATTTGTGCAGACTGTTCTAAAAGTCATCTTTTTCCTCTTCTTTACCTTTTCGTGTTTCTTTCCTTTTTTCTTATTCTTTGTCCCCCCTCCTCACTCCCGCGACAGTCTAACACTGTATCTTTCAAATTGGAAGCCCTCCAGTATCTGGATAACGAAGCAAGTGGGAATGTTTCGGACTATGCCCGTGAATTTTCTGTGGATAGGAAGAGGATCAGGGAACGGAGTGAAAACAGAGATAGACTTGAACAGCAGTACGGAAAAGACAAACAAAAA
>CM060350.1:21912645-21915145 GCA_030674155.1 Stramonita haemastoma | reverse complement strand
GTGTTGTTGTTGTGTTGTGTTGTGTTGTGTGTGTGTGTGTGTGTGTGTGTGTGTGTGTGTTGTGTGTGTTGTAGTGGTGTGTGTAGCGAGTGTGTGTGTGTGTGTGTGTGTGTGTGTGTGTGTGTGTGTGTGTGTGTGTGTGTGTGTGTGTGTGAGTGTGTGTGTGAGCGAGTGTGTGTGTGTGTGTGTGTGTGTGTGTGTGTGTGTGTGTGTGTGTGTGTGTGTGTGTGTGTGTGTGTGTATGAAAGTCATCGTCATTTTGTATTTCCAGACGGTACATTGAATAAGTATTGATTTGCTTTTATTTTTCATCAAGCCATTTATGTAGGAACGAAAATCATTTCGGTGTGTGTGTGTGTGTGTGTGTGTGTGTGTGTGTGTGTGTGTGTGTGTGTGTGTGTGTTTGGTTTTTTAGTACTATTACATTTTTTCTGCCCCCCCCCCCTCCCTTCATCCCTCTGTCCCTCATTTTGCCCGCAATTTGGTTGTAGCTCTTTGAATGATTTTATTAGCTTTGTCACTAACTTTCAGTGTGTGTGTGTGTGTGTGTGTGTGTGTGTGTGTGTGTGTGTGTGTGTGTGTGTGTGTGTGTGTGTGTGTGTGTGTGTGTTAGCAATATTGAGAGAAATATGGTTTTGTTTTATCCAATCTTTTTCAAAGTTAATACCTTAACCTTCCCCCTCCCCCCTTTCCCTACCCTACCCTACTCTACCCTCCTTCTCTGTAACAGTGTCACTTTTTCTTGGCACAGTCTGTTTGTCGATCTGTTTGTCTGCCTCAGTGCCTGGCTAGCTGTCGGCATGTCCGTCTGTTTGTCTTCTGTCTGTCTGTCTGTCTGTCTGTCTGTCTGTCTCTGTCTCTGTCTGTCTGTCTGTCTGTCTGTCTCTGTCTGTCTGTCTGTCTGTCTCTCTCTCTCTCTCTCTCTCTCTCTCTCTCTCCTCTCTCTCTCTCTCTCTCTCTCTCTCTCTCTCCTTCCCACATGTCTTCTTCATATCACACACACATCACACACACACACACACACACACACACACACACACACACACACACACACACACACACACCCAACCACTTTTTTAAAGTTGGGGTGGGTGTCCCTTTTTCTTTTCTTCTTTCCGTTTTTTTGTTCTCAGATCTTCTTCTGATTTTGAAAAAACTCAACTGCTTTACTTACTATTACTCATCAAAAATGTTTAATACTCACCTTGACATCACTACTACATCTTCATCATACTACTTCCACATCCATTACATACAACAACAACACATACATACACACATACATACAACACATACATACATACAACAAACACTACGATGAACTTATTTAACGAGTGGGTGGGTGCCTTCAATTACATTCTTTCCGTTTTGAAACACTCCGCTCTACGATCGCCCTTTTTCGGAAGAGCAGGATCGCAACATCGTGTTGAACCGGTAGAGAACGTGGATGACAATTTTTTTTTAAAAATAAAAAACCCAGCATGCACACAGGTGTCGTATTTAGACACCATCCCTGAGGAAAAATCGGGAAGTTGGAGTCCCCAGGGCAGCTCGGGGCTGTATATGGCAATGTTCTGGCGGCTTCTGCGACGGTAGTGGAACCATTCGTATCGGTCATTGCCTTTCCAATGGATCATTCCAGTGGCGTGGAGGGGGGGGGGGGGTGGCTGCTGCATGGGTAACAGCTTGCCCTCCATACTTACTTACCCAGGCTTTGTGCTCTAAACACTAGAGCGCGACTCCATAGTCTTCCGAGACTGAGGGGTGCCTACTACTGGCAATTTGACGACTCGAGTTCGATTCTCGTTGGAGGGGATTTTTCCCCTGTAGTTAACATCAGTGCTGACTCCACTCTTCAAAAGTCTTTTGGATGAGACTGGAAATGTGAACGCACGCAGAACATCTTGCGTACACGTGAAATCCTGTTCCGCTTTTCGTAAGAGTAGGCCATTGTGTGCCGGTGGGAACAGATGACAATATTTACACAACTGCATACACACGGGAACTGGAAGAAAAATAGTACATAAATGCGTATCCCATTATCCTCGATATAAAAGAATAAATTTTAATAAATAATAAATAAATAAATAAAAACAGGCGCTGCCGGAGTCGCTGAACCAGATCGTGACTCTGAAGCACATCCTGGCTGCGGACAACAAGCTGTCTGTGATCTCGGACACCCTGGGGGAGCTGCAGCTGCTGACCCTGCTGGACGTCAACAGAAACAGGGTGGGCGGCTTGCCCCAGGAGCTGAGCCGCTTGAGGATGCTGGAGGTCAGTCTGGTATAGTGTCTGTGAGTGTTTTGGAGGCGATCCCTGTTAGAATATAGAATTTTTTAATGTTCGCCTTGGTTCACCGTTTTTGAGTGTGTGTGTGTGTGTGTGTGTGTGTGTGTGTGTGTGTGTGTGTGTGTGTGTGTGTGTGTGTGTGTGTGTGTGTTGTGGAGGGGGGTTGGAGGGTACGGGGGGGGGGGGTATGTGAGGGGGTGGGGGTGGGGTG
>CM060350.1:21902645-21910145 GCA_030674155.1 Stramonita haemastoma | reverse complement strand
TTGAAACCCTTTGTCCTTCTTAACCTACCCACCTACCTACCCACCCACCTACCTACCCACCCACCCACCCACCAATCCATCCAACTTTCTACCCACCCACCCACCCAACTTCCTACCCACCCACCCACCTTCCAACCCACCCACCTCCCCACCAACCCACCCACATACCCACCTCCCCACCCACCTACCCACCCACCTCACCCATCCACCTTCCAACCCACCTCACCCACCTACCCACCCACCCACCCAGGTTCCCTCCGCGGTGTGCCAGCTGAAGATCCTGAAGACGTTGCGGATGTCGCGGAACGAGCTGAAGAGCCTGCCTGACGACCTGCTGAAGCTGAAGATGCTGGAGGAGCTGGACGTGTCGGAGAACTATCTGTCCGAGATCCCCAACTCCATCAAGCACTGCTACCGCCTCCGCATCCTGAGAGCCACCTGCAACGGCCTCAGCAGCTTCTGGTGAGCAGTGTCTTTGAGATGTTACGTCTGTGAAAAAGCGAGGTTAGCGTAGAGCTAGCAGCTTTTGGTCAGAGTCTGTAAAAAACAAGGCCACTGTACAGCAGCTTTTGGTGAGAGTCTGTGTAATTATGTCTGTAAAAGAAGGTTACTGTACAGCAGCTTTTGGTGAGAGTCTGTACTATATGTCTGTAGAAAAGGTCTACTGTAGAGCAGCTTATGGTAAGAGTCTGTGTATTATGTCTGTAAAGAAGGCTTCTTTTGGTAAGTTTGTATATGTCTGTAAAAAAAAAAAAACAACCCAAAGGCTACCGTAGAGCAGATTTTGGTGAGAGTCTGTAAATGTCTGTAAAAAAGGCTACTACAGAGCAGCTTTTGGTGAGAGTCTGTGTATATGTCTGTAAAAAAAAAAAGGGGCTAGCGTAGAGCTACCAGCTTTTGGTGAGTGTCTGTATATTATGTCGGTAAAAAAACCCAAGGCTAGCGTAGAGCAGCATTTGGTAAGAGTGTGTGTATTATGTCTGTAAAAAAGGCTACTGTAGAGCAGATTTTGGTAAGAGTCTGTATAATTATGTCTGTAAAAAACAAGGCTAGCGTTGAGCAGCTTTTGGTGAGAGTCTGTATATGTCTGTAAAAAGGGTTACTGTAGAGCTAGCAGCTTTTGGTGAGAGTCTGTATATTATGTCTGTAAAAAAGGCTACTGTAGAGCAGCTTTTAGTGAGAGTCTGTGTGATATGTCTGTAAAAAGGCCACTGTAGAGCAGTTTTGGTGAGAGTCTGTATATATGTCTGTAAAAACCATGGCTACCGTAGAGCAGCTTTTGGTGAGAGTCTGTATATGTCTGTAAAAACAAGGCTAGCGTTGAGCAGCTTTTGGTGAGAGTCTGTGTAATGTTATGTCTGTAAAAAAGGTTACCGTACAGCAGCTTCTGGTGATAGCCTGTATATGTCCATAAAAAAGGCTACTGTAAAGGTGTCCTATCACCTGTGCGGTGTGTGTGTGTGTGTGTGTGTGTGTGTGTGTGTGTGTGTGTGTGTGTGTGTGTGTGTGGTGTTTGTGAGTGTGTGTGTGTGTGTGTGTGTGTGTGTGTGTGTGTAAATAATATAGATAGATAGATAGATAGATAGATAGATAGATAGACAGACAGACAGACAGACAGACAGACAGACAGACAGACAGACAGATAGAGTACTATCATTATTATCATTAGTAGTAGTGCTAGTAGTAGTAATAGTTGCAGTGGTAGTAGCAGAAGTAGTAGTAGTAGTAGTAGTAGTTAGTAGTAGTAGTAGTAGTAGTAGTAGTAGTAGTAGTATCAGTAGCAGTAGTAGTAGTAGTAGTAGTAGTAGTAGTAGTAACAGTTGCAGTGGTAGTAGCAGTAGTAGTAGTAGTAGTAGTAGTAGTATCAGTAGCAGTAGTAGTAGTAGTAGTAGTAGTAGTAGTAGTAGTAGTAGTAGTAGTAGTAGTAGTAGTAATAGTAGTAACAGTTACAGTGGTAGTAGCAGTAGTAGTAGTAGTAGTAGTAGTAGTAGTATCAGTAGTAGTAGTAGTAGTAGTAGTAGTAGTAGTAGTAGTAGTAGTATTATTTATTCATTTATTTATTTATTCATTTTCGAGGATAATGGAATAAACACTCATGCGCCTTTTTTTTTTTTACATCCTGTGTGTGTGTGTGTGTGTGTGTGTGTGTGTGTGTGTGTGTGTGTGTGTGTGTGTGTGTGTGCGTGCGCGTGTGTCTGTGTCTGTGTCTGTGTGTTGTCTGTGTATGTGTGCGTGCGTGTGTGCGTGCCTACGTGCGCGCGTGCGTGCGTGTATGCGTGCATGGGTGTGTGCGTGCATGGGTGTGTGCATGCATGCATGCGTGCGCCCGCGCGTATATGTATGCGTGCACACGTGTGTGCTTGTGTGTGTGTGTGTGTGTGTGTGTGTGTGGGGCGGGCGTCTGTGTGTGTGTGCGTGTGTTTTGTCTGTCTGTATGTATATGTGTGTGTGTGCAAGCGTGCGTGCGTGCGAGCGTCTGTATGTATGTGTGTGTCTGTGCGTCTGTGTGTGTGTGTGTATGTCTGTATGTGTTTGCGTGTGTCTGTCTGTCTGTATGTGTGTGTGTGTGTATGTATGTGTTTCTGTGTGTGTCTGTCTGTCTGTCTGTGTGTGTCTGTATGTGTTTGTGTCTGTCTGTCTGTCTATACATGTCTGTCTGTCTGTCTGTCTGTCTATACATGTCTGTCTGTCTGTCTATATATGTCTGTCTGTCTGTATATGTCTGTCTGTCTGTCTGTCTGTCTGTGTGTCCCACAGCCAAGCCATGACGCTGGCAGCCAACCTGGTGGAGATAGTGCTCAGTCACAACCACATCACGGAACTGCCGGAGAACTTCGGGGAGCTGGCCCGTCTGATGAAACTGGACCTCTCTCACAACGCCCTGGAGGCCTTCCCTGAGGACCGCATAGACATCCTGGCCTCTATACAGGTTGGGGGGTGGGGGAGGGGGAGTGTTGGTTGGGGTGGGGGTAGGTGGAGTGGGGGGTAGGGTGGGGGGGGGGGGGGAGTGGGTGGGCAGGAGGCCTTTCCTGAGGACCGCATAGACATCCTGGCCTCTGTACAGGTCTGGGGGGTAGGGATGGGTGTTGGTGGGGGGGTAGGGGGGAGTGGGGGGTAAGGGTGGGTAGGGGTGGGAGGGGGGTAGTGGGTGGGTGGGGAGTAGTGGTTTGGGTAGGAGGCCTTTCTTGAGGACCGCATAGATATCCTGGCCTCTGTACAGGTCTGGGTAGGGGTGGGGGTAGGGGGGAGTGTGGGGTAGGGGTGACGTGGGTGGGTGGGGGAGTGGGTGGGGGTGGGGGTGTTTGGAGGTGGGTGGGCGGCGGGTGTATGACTGTATGTTTGTTACAATGAGAGTGGGTATGTGGGTACGTTTGAGAGAGAGAGAAGGATAGAGTGTGTGTGTGTGTGTGTTTTTATTTATTTTTTATTTATTTATTCTATTATATCGAGGATAACAGAATAAGCAATCATGTGCTTTTTTTCATCCGGTCCCCGTGTGTATGCAGTTTTGTAAATATTGTCATCTGTTCCCACCGGCACACGATGGCCTACTCTTACGAAAAGCGGAACAGGATTTAACGTGTGCGCAAGATGTTCTGCGTGCGTTCGCACACGGGGCCTCGGTTTAAAGTCTCATCCGAAGGACTTGTGTGTGTGTGTGTGTGTGTGTGTGTGTGTGTGTGTGTGTGTGTGTGTGTGTGTGTGTGTGTGTGTGTGTGTTACAATGAAAGAGAGTGGGGGTGTGTATGTGAGACGCAAACGCAATTTTTTTATTCGCAATTTTTTATTCTACGAGGGTGATAGATTAAGTTACAAGACTTTTTTTTCATTTTTCATCCAGCCCTCAAAAGAAAAGAAAAGAAACTCCAAAAAATCCAAAGCAATTGATACAAGTGAACACACACAAACATGGATACCAATAGATGCAAAAAGAAAGAGAGAGGTTGAGAGAGAGAGAGAGAGAGAGAGAGAGAGAGAGAGGAGAGAGAGAGAGAGAGAGAGAGAGAGAGAGAGAGTGTGTGTGTGTGTGTGTGTGTGTGTGTGTGTGTGCGCGCGCGCGCGTTTCATTCCTAAGTGACCGTGGCCTCTTCCCTTACCGTGACTGTTGCCAGACGTTGGATCTGAGTCACAACCACATCAAAGTCGTTCCTACAGACATGCCCTACCTGTACAGGATTCAGGTCAGTGTGTGTGTGTCTGTGTCTGTGTCTGTGTCTGTGTCTGTGTGTCTGTGTGTGTGTGTGTATGTGTGTGTGTGTGAGTGTGTGTGTGTGTGTGTGTGTGTGTGTGTGTGTGTGTGTGTGTGTGTGCGCGCGCGCGAGCGAGCGCGCGTGTGTGTCTGTGTGTGTGTGTCTTGTGTGTGTGTGTCTGTGTGTGTCTGTGTGTGCCACAGGGAGAACACTGAATATTGAAAGGGTTTAATATACTTTGGCCACAATACAATTCAAAGGGAAGAAAAAAAAATGAAGAAAATGAAATATAACTTCACGTAGTCTTCACTAAAACTTTGCCATAATTATACATCTTGGCATGTGCTCCTGAAAAATACACACTTCAAAATCCAAAATAAAGTGCTGACTTAAACCAAGAACACAAATAGACCTTAGCTCAAAGTTACAGAGTAAAACATTACGCAAAGCAAAACTGGGACCATAGTCGATACTTAAGTTATACCTGACAATGTCAGCACAATCATTCAAAAAACAAACTGAAACTAAAAAAAATCCCTCCCTATCCCTATCCTACCCCTCCCCCACCCCCACCCCTACCCAACCCTACCTCAACCCAACCCTTAACCGAACCCAATCTACCCCCCCCTACCCCTACTACTACCCCTTCCTTACCCTCCTCCTACCACAACCCAACCCCTCCCCCTCCCCCATCCTTTCCCAACCCCTCCCTTTCCCCTGCTGTACTCCTCCCCTCACCACCCCCCTCCCCTATCCTCCCCCAACCCCTCCCCTCTTCCCTACCCCCAACCCCCAACTCTACCCCAGACCCTAACCCTAACCCCCTTACACATATTATAGCGCCATATAAATTCCATGCATTAGTAGTAGCGGTAGTAGCAGCAGCAGCAGCAGCAGCAGCAGCAGCAGCAGTAGTAGTAGTAGTAGTAGTAGTAGTAGTAGTAGTAGTAGTAGTAGTAGTAGTAGTAGTAGTAGTAGTAGTAGCAGCAGCAGCAGCAGCAGCAGCAGTAGTAGTAGGCACCTACCAGACTCGGAAGACTATACAGTTGCGTTCTAGTCTTTAGATCGCAAATCCTGGGTAAGTAAATATGGAGGGCAAGCAGTTACCCATGCAGCAGACCCCCTATTGTTATTATTATTATTGTTGTTGTTGTTATTACTATATTGTTGTTTTGTTATTTTTTAAAGTTGCTTATTATTATCATTATTATTATTATTATTATTATTATTATTTTTTTTATTTTTATTATTTTTATTTTTATTACTACTACTACTACTACTACTACTACTACTACTACTACTACTACTACTACTACTACTAACGCCACTACTACTACTACTACTACTACTACTACTACTACTACTACTATTACTACTACTACTACTACTATCATCATCATCATCATCATCATCATTATTATTATTATTATTATTATCATTATTATTATTATTATCATCATCATCATCACCACTATTATTATTATCATAATTATTATCAGCATCATCATCATATTATTGCTATTATCATTACTATTATCATCACTAGTACTATTATTATTATTGTCACTATTATCATTATTGTTGTTACTATCATCATTATTATTACTTATATTATTAACATTACTATTATTACTATTATCATTATTATGACACCTCCCCTACTCCCACCCCCCAGTACCTGGACCTGTCCTCTAACGACCTGGTGGAGCTCCCCAACGACATCAACAAGCTGGCGGGGGTGCAGAACTTCCTGCTGCACGACAACCTCATCGAGCGCCTGCCCGAGTCCATCTGCAAGATGCCGCAGCTGCAGCTGCTGGACGTGTCCGACAACAAGCTGACGCAGTTCCCCAGCAAGATAGAGGCCCTCAAGCAGAAGTGCCGCGTCAAGATGGAGGACCAATTCCCCTATAAGGTAATGGTGATGATGGTGGTGGTGGTGGTGGTGATGATGATGGTGATGATAGTGATGATGATGATGATGGTGATGATGATGATGGTGATGATGATGATGGTGGTGGTGGTGGTGGTGATGATGATGATGATGATGATGATGATAGTGATGATGATGATGGTGGTGATGGTGATGATGATGATGATGGTGATGATGATGATGGTGGTGATGGTGGTGATGAAGATGATGATGATGATGATGGTGGTGATGGTGATGAGAATGAGAATGATGATAATGATGATGATGATGATAATGATGATGATCATGATGATGATGATAATGATGATGATGATGATAATAATGATGATGATAATGATGATGATGATGATGATGATGATGATGATGATGATGATGATGATGATGATGATGATGATGAAGAAGATAGAGGCTCTCAAGCAGAAGTGCTGCGTAAAGCTGGAGGACCATTCCCCTTATAAGGTCAGGAGGAGGAGGAGGGTGGTGGTGGTGGTGGTGGTGGTGGTGGTGGTGGTGGTGATGGTGGTGGTGATGATGATGATGGTGGTAAGGGTGATAATGATAACGATGATGATGATTATAATAATGATAATGATGATTTAAAAAAATAATGATGATGACGATGATGATGATGACGATAACGGTGATAATAATAAAAGTGATGATGATGATGATGATGGTGGTGATGATGCTGATGATGATGATGATGATGATGATGATGATGATGATGATGATGATGATGATGATGATAAAAAAATAACAATAATAATGATAACAATAATAATAATAATAATAATAATGATGATGATGATAATAATACATGGATTTTATATAGCGCTAAATCTTGTAATGCAGACAAATCAAAGCGCAAAGGTAGGGAGGATAGGGGCTCGAGGAGTCTAGGAGAGTTGTGGTGGTGTAGTTTTTTTTGGGGGGGACTTTGGTGTGGTGGGGGTGGGGTGGGGGGGCTTGATGTACAGGTGCACAGGGAGAGAGAGAGGGACACAGACACAGACACGCACACAGACAGAGACATAGACAGACACGCACGCACGCACACACACGCGTGCACACACGTACACAAACACAAAGACACTTAAACACACAGGCAAAAAGACACACAGACGCAGACACACGCGCGATCTATTGTTGTCTTATACCATGAGCCAATAATGCGTCACGCATAGATTTGATGATTTGATGATTGGATTTGGTGGATCGGTGGTCTAGAGGTAACGCACCCGACTAGAAAGCGAAAAGTCCGGGTTGGAGTGAGGGTTGTTCGTTTCCCGTTTGGGCCCAAAACTTTCCCCCATCCATTCGCCCATGAGTGGTGGTCTGGGCGGTAGTCTTTCGGGTGAGACGATAAACCGAGGTCCC
>CM060350.1:21898888-21902545 GCA_030674155.1 Stramonita haemastoma | reverse complement strand
ACCCCCCCAACACCCCCCACACAACACACCACACCACACACACACACACCCACCACACAGAAAAACTTTAAAAAAGGCCCCCCCTCCAAAAAAAAAATGCCCCGCCGAAAAATTAAGCCGACGTGGTTGGAGTGCACTACCAATTACAGATTTAAAAATGTTCTGAGATAAATGTAAACTTTTGGGGGGGTTGGGGGTAGGGGTTTAGCAAAATTCGTTTCCAGCATTTTTTTATTTATTTTTTTTTTATTTTCTCGGCTACAGCCCCGACGTTCGCCAACTGTGATGGTTTTTGCGTATGCACCCCCCCCCCCCCCCTATTTATGTAGCCGGCATTTCGACTTCGGGGGTGGTGTCCTAAACACGCCACCTGTGTGCTTTGCGTTTTTGAATTTTGTCATCCGTTCCTTCCTAACACAAAATAGCATACACCTGTGAAAGGTGTTTACGGGTTTTTAACGGGGTGCACAAGACGTTTCTCGTGCAAATCGAACATGGAGTCTCGGTTTTATGGGGTCACCCGGTTTATAGTGGTCATCCGAATCACTTTGACATTTCCGTTCGACTTTTTCGTTCGAAATTGGATGAAAGGCCTCACAAGGCTGGGAATCGAACCCAAAACCCTCAGGGTTTTGCTTGTTAGGGAGGGGGATTCTTAACCGCCATGCCACTTCCCTTTCTTAGAAATATTCCAAAGGTGTTTTTTATCCCTTCTGTTCTTCTTCTTCTTCTTTTTTCTTTCTTCTCTTCTTCTTTCTTCTTCTTCTTCTTCTTCTTCTTCTTCTTCTTCAAACAAAAAAAACAGGCATAACTTTGACGGGAAAAAACCCGTAAAACATGGGGATTTTTTGGATCGATTAAAATCCTATCCAAAAATTATTGGTTAATGACTTTTAAAAAAAAGATGATTATCTACATTGTTCAGTTATTATGCTTTTCTAGTTTTAAATTCTCTCCCCAAAAATGGATTCATTCACTCTCCAAGATTGTAGTGTTGGCATCCCTCACATTATATATATATATATATTATATATATATATATATATATATTTTATATATATATATATATATATATATATATATATATATATAGTCTCTCTCTATATATATACTTATATATCTCTCTCTCTGTATATGTATGTATGTATGTATATATATATATATATATATATATAAGAGAGAGAGAGAGAGAGAGAGAGAGAGAGAGAGAGAGAGAGAGAGAGAGAGAGAGAGAGAGAGAGAGAGAGAGAGAGAAGCGATAAAGAACACATTTCGAAATAACAGATTTCATGTGTAAGTTCCATTTACAGTTGTTTTGAATAATAACCTCTAGGTGTTTATGATAATCCGTTTCTTATCTTGTATATTATATATATATTATGTATATTTATTATATATATATATATATATATATTATATATATATATATATACACACATACATACATACACACATATATATATATATATATATATATATATATATATATATATATATATATATATATATATACATATATATATGTGTGTGTGTGTGTATGTGTGGTGTAATTATCTATTCAGTCTTATTGATATTTATTTATAAGTATCAATAAGTCTGAATAGATTTAAATACATATTTACATCATTTTACAAATACATGTAAACGCACACATGTATATACACGCACATAATCTCCATGTTTGACTACGGTTGTCCCAAAACGCAGTAAAAAAAAAACAAACAAACCCAACAACAACCCAATGCTGACTCCACTCCCCTCCATGGCCCAAAGTCCTTTGGATGAGAGTGTAAACCGAGGTCCCATGCCACGCGAACACACAGAGAACATCTTGCGCACACGTTAAAACCCATTCCACTTTTCCGAAGAGTAGGCCATTGTGTGCCGGTGGGAATGGATGACAAATTTACCAAACCACATACACAAGGAAACTGGATCAAAAAAAGCGCATGAGTGCTAATTCCATTATCCTCGAAATAAAAGAATAATAAATATGATTTTTAAAAAATATCTTCATAGAACAAAAGTACATCGTCGTAGTTTAAAAGAAAGGAAAAACTAATTAATGAAAATTTAATTGAAAAGACAGCCTTAAGACGCAAAATAACAAATATAAAAACACGGAAAAATAACATTGAAAAAAAACAACCCGATAAAAAAAAAACTAATCATGTGAACCCATATGAAACAGAATCAGAGCAAACCAGTTAAAATGAAATGAGAGCGTCTAATTATTATCCCCGATATCGAAATGGGGCTACCTTAATGGCAGGCTAAAACGTTCGCATACGCAAAATCTCACCATTGGTCAACATATGCGTGTGTGTACATTCGAATGTACACGAGTGTGTACATTCGAATTTGCTAAAAAAACTATAAATTGTTATTGATTGCTTGTGTGTTGTGTAGGTGGAATGCAAGCGCTTTGATTTGTCTTTACAAGATAGAGCGCTATATAAATTACACGTATTATTATTATTATTATTATTATTATTATTATCATTATCATTATTATTATTATTATTATTATTAACATCAGAGTTCTAGCCGAGAAAACGCGATAAAAAAAAGTGTATAGAAACGTATTATCTAGTGTATAGAAATTATTTAGTGTATAGAAACGTATTATTTAGTGTATAGAAACGTAATATTTAGGCCTACTGACGTTCTGACTCTCAACAACAACAACAACGACAACAACAGTGATAATAACTCTTCTCTCTCTCTCTCTCTCTCTCTCTCTCTCTCTCTCTCTCTCTCTCTCTCTCTCCTCTCTCTCTCTCTCTCTCTCTCTCTCTCTCTCTCTCTCTCTCTCTCTCGCTTGCGTGCGTGGCGTGCGGGTGTTGTGTGTGTGTGTTTTTCCAAATCGAAATCATCATTGATTCTTACTTCATATTCTTTGTTTCAGAATGAGTGCCTTTTTGTAACATTACCTCAATATTGTATCTCTGTCTTATTCCTTACCTGTTGTTGTTTTTTTCTCCCCTTTTATCAAAATCTTATGTTTTATGGGACTTATTTTGAGATAGATGGTGGTGGATTGATGTTCTTCAGTCATTTAACCTCATCATATTCTGATGTTTGCTCTTTAATTATTGCGCTTTTTTTGTTTGTTTTGTTTTGTTTTTTTGTTTTTTTTTTGTTTTTTGTTTTATTTTCCTTTATTCAAATCAAAATTATCATTGATTCTTACTTTTTTTTCGTTTCTGAATGAGTGACTTTTTTATAACATTACCTTAATATTGTATCTCTCTGTTATTTCTTGCCTGTTTGATACTTGGTATGGTTCCTTACTTTTGCTATTTGGATCATTATAATTGTTGTTGTGTAGTTGTGGCTATTTTTTTTTTTTTCTATCTTAATGTTATCCCTGAAAAGGGCGGGGACTGGATGTAAAAAAAGCACACGAGTGCTTATCTATTATCCTCGAATAAAAGAATTTTGCCTTGCCTTGCCTTGCCTTGCCTTGCCTTGCCTTGCCTTGTCTCTCTCTCTCTCTCTCTGGGGGTGGGGTGGGGTAGGGTGTGGAGGGTGTGGATGTGGGTGTGTGTATTCTTGTAGCTGTCTCCAACCACCTTTGTTTCTGAGCGGTCGTTCTATACTTATCTCTGATCTTTGTCACCACCCCTATCCTCCTCCTCCTCCTCCAGTTCCTCT
>CM060350.1:21876388-21878888 GCA_030674155.1 Stramonita haemastoma | reverse complement strand
TGTGTGTGTGTGTGTGTGTGTGTTGTGTGTGTGTGTGTGTGTGTATGAAAATCATGATATTTTGCCAAAAAAGATTTTGTTACATGTTTATATAGGGTGGAAAAACTTTGGAAGTTAACTATTTTAAATATTTCGGATTTATTTTCAGTGAGAGTGTCAGTTTTGCAAAATGTAAGGAAAATGCTTAAGCTGCTAAAGTCATGTTTAGTCTGATAAGGACTGCATGGCAAGATGTGACTCTTGACTTGTTCAATAAAATTGTTTTACCTGTTTTGTTGTATGGGTGTGAAATTTGGGGTTATGAAAACGTAGTAATAATTAAAAAGTTCCAGTTAAATTTTTAAAATATGTTTTTCGTTTAAAGCGTACGATGTCAAATTCGTTAGTATATGGAGAAGGGGGCAGATACTCCTTGTCTATTTCTGTTCCAATGTTTCGTTTCTGGATGTAGCCCTTGACTTTCATCCCGGAAAGCTATCCTCAAATGTTTACCAGAGGATGAAAGATTTACATAAAAATCTCTGATTCAATCAGCATGGCTAAATAAGATACAAAAATTTTTTAGTGCACAACAGATTGGACTTTGTGGGAGAGACAGTTTTGTTCAACTATCAATTCTACCAGTTCGTGTAAATATCAAAACCTTCTTAATAGAAAAGTTTATTAATGAATGGAGAGCTGAGCTGTGGGATAATAGTAGATGCCTTTAGTACAAAAACTATAAAGCCAATTTTAGTATGGAAAAATATGTAACTTGTCTGCCAGATGTATATGTTTACAGTCTAGTCTTATGAAATTTTGTTGCAGTTGTGACAAGCTTTCTATTGAGATTGGATGTTTCCATAACATACCACGGGAAGAAAGTGTATGTTCAAAATGCAATATGTCTGTTTTAGGGGGGGAAATTTATTCTGATCTATCCTATCCCCCCTCCCCCTCCTGTCCGATCCTCCCTTCCCCCCTATCTCCTCCTCCTGCCCTATCTCCCCCTCTACCCCCCTCCTGTCCTATCCCCCTCCCCCTCCTGTCCGATCCCCCCTCCCCCCCCTATCTCCTCCTCCTGCCCTATCTCCCCCTCTACCCCCCTCCTGTCCTACCCCCCTCCTG
Source organism: Stramonita haemastoma (assembly GCA_030674155.1). Classification (NCBI taxonomy): domain Eukaryota; kingdom Metazoa; phylum Mollusca; class Gastropoda; order Neogastropoda; family Muricidae; genus Stramonita; species Stramonita haemastoma. The sequence goes on along the minus strand of CM060350.1, from coordinate 21,877,781 downwards.
TCCTATCTCCTGCCCTATCTCCCCCCTCCTGCCCCCTCTCCCCCCTATCTCCCCCTCCTGTCCTATCCCCCCTCCCCCTCCTGTCCCCCCTCCTGCCCCCTCTCCTACTTTAAACATTTACTACAAGATTTTATTCCTCAGCATTTTTTCAACCCATGTCCAGTTATGATTTTTGCAGTCTGTGGAAATGTAAATCTTGAAAAGTTCTCCTGTCTCCTTCAAAGCTCATAACATTTGAAGGTTTTTCTTGAAATTTCATTGTCTTTCACAAGTGTAGAGTGTGTCTTTTACAGAAATTGATATACTTTAAAAGGTATGGAGTCTTTGATATTGTTTGTTTATCATTTTGCAATGAATCGTTGCTTTTCAGTTCCTGTTAGTATTGATAATACTAACATTAGTATTGTTGAATTCGTTTCTTATCTTCCATGCCCCAAAAGGGGTGAAAGGAATTAAATCTTGAATCGTGTGTGTGTGTGTGTGTGTGTGTGTGTGTGTGTGTGTGTGTTGTGTTGTGTGTGTGTGTGTGTGTGTGTGTGTGTGTGTGTGTGTGTGTGTGTGTGTTTATTTCTCTTTCTCTATTAATTTCTCTATTAAAAATTTTCTGGTCCTTTGGTCTGGAATTACCCCCCTCTCTCACTTCGCTAAAAGCCTACTTCTGACAGTTTTCAATCCAGTCTCAAGATATACTTATTTCAAACATAAAAATTTTCCCTCCTGTTTCATTTCTTATATGTCCCTGCATTGCCCCCAGATCATAAATTTGCCAATGGCAACTGTCTTCAAACTGTAAGTGTTTTTACCTGTGTTAATTTATGCTGCATGTATTTAGAATTTCTGACACATTCTATATGCTGAGAAAATATTAATTTATTTTAAGGCATTATTACTCCCCCTTCAAAGGCTGTCATAACAGTTATGCTCCTTTTTATTGTTTGAAGTTACTCAGAAATCCAGAGGAAAATCTGTATCTAATGTAAATGAAGCAGCTTTTTTTTTTTAGATTAAATTGTAGACTGTGCTCTTCACCTGTTTGAAACAAGTACATGGTGACAAGAAATGTTTAAGATTAAGCTTTTTTCAATTTCTGATCAGACATGGGAAAAGAACCTTTAAAGTGTGGACTTGCTAGTGTAATAATATGTTGCAAAACTATGAAGGCAGCAACTTAAGCTTTGAATTAGGAATGGCAGATGTCTACTGGGATCGCCCCCTAACTTCTAATCCTCCGAGCTTTGGAGGAGATGTGTTGTCTATCTTCCTATGTTTGTACCTTTTTCTTTTTTTTTGAGAGGAGGGGGAGAAGGGGGGTAAGTAGAGAGGGAGGCGCTGGGATAGGCAGAAGGAGGGGGATAGGTTGGTGGGGGGAGAGGGGATAGGGAGGGGGGAGAGG
>CM060350.1:21866388-21871388 GCA_030674155.1 Stramonita haemastoma | reverse complement strand
CATACGCACACGTGTATGTGTGTGTTGGGGAGGAGTCACTTTTTTGTCTCCTCCGAAGGACTTTGACATTCAGTTCAATGTTCTGATCAAACTGAGGAGAAGGGACGTACGTTTTGGTTCTGTTTTTAAAGCCATATAGCACACGCATTAAAAAATTATCAATCAATGCAATATACAGATAACAATCATTTACCTGTGTAAAACAACCCCAATCAAACAAACAAAAAAAACGCAGCTCAAAGCTATCTTGCACACATTTAAAAAAACAAAATCAAAATTCGACTGAAGGAATCAATCAGTTAATCAAGCAAGTCAGCAAAGAAGTACTATTGTTGAAGCTAAGAATAGGATTGCTAAGGTTCAAACAAAAAGCATGAATGAATGAACGAATGAATGAACGAACAAACCAGCAGAATGACTGAATCAATAAACGAATCAGTTTTAACTATACCACGAATGAATAAACGAACGGACGAATCAGTTACAAACAACACGATTGAATGAATGAACGGACTAATAAATTACAAATAGCATGAATAACTGAATGAATGCATGAATCAGTTACGAATAGCACGAATGAATAAATGAATGAACGAACGAACAAATCAGTTACAAATAGCACCAATGAATATATGAACGAATCACTTAGGAATATCACGAATGAATGAATAAACGAACGAATCACTTACAGATAGCACAATGAATAAATGAACGAACGAATGAGTTACAGATAGCACAAATGAATAAATGAATGAACGAATGAGTTACAGATAGCACAAATGAATAAATGAACGAACGAATGAGTTACAGATAGCACAGATGAATGGATGAATAAACGAATCAGTTATAAATAACAAATCAATGAACGAACGAATAAATACAATAGCATGAATAAATGAATGTAGTGAACCAACACATCTGTTAGCTAAGCCGGCAAGTATGGATTTTTTCAGTTTCTTTCATTAAACTGCTGTCGACCTATCATCCATCCCTTTTAGAAATATAGAGGATTATTCAAATGAACAATAACAAAAACTAGCACGCAACATTCCACCACAATACAATATTATAGTTTTTAAATCCCCACAGGCGGAATGTGGCTAACTAAGAGGGCTTCATACACAAAATCTTCCCAATGATGAACTTAAGAGCACTAGCTGAGAGCAACAACGGCAAAAAATATTTTTTTAAATGGCATTTAACTTCTGTTCAAAAAATCATTTCCTACTCTTTGAATCATGTTTGATGTCCTATTTCTAAGAATATCAATATCCATATAGCCGTTTGCATTATTTGTTCTCTTTGAAGTAACAAAGTGTGTTCATATTTCGAATCATTAAGAAATGCTAGGAACAGTTGGGGGTTTTGTTTGTTTGTTTTTATTTGGTTGTTTCTGTTTTTTACTTGATATATTGAAGACCATGCACATAGAAAGGAAACGAAATTCATTACCAGTATCTCTATCATCACATTTTGCGCAAGTATATGTATCATAATTTGCGCAGTGTACACACACACACGCACGCACGCACGCACACACACACACATACACACACACACACACACAATATATATATATATTATATGTATGTATATATGTATATATATATATACATATATATAATGTAGGTAGGCAGTTCAGTCTCAGGAAAACTATGGAGTTGCGCTCCAGGCTCTAGAGTGCAAACCCTGGGTAAGTAAGTATGGAGGGCAAGCTGTTACCATGCAGCAGACGCCCCCACCCTCCCCCCACTCCACGTCGCTGGAATGATCCATTGGAAAGGCAGTTGCTGATATGAATGGTTCCAGTACCGTCGCAGGAGCCGCCAGAACGCTGCCATATACAGCCCCGGTTATATAAAATAAAATAATAAAATATATATATATTCTATATAATTATATTATATATATTCTATATATAATGTATATTTATGATTATAAATATAACATTATATAGATTATGTGTATTTATATTCATATAATTATCTATATTATTTTTCGTTTTTGTGAGGTATTTTGTTTGCAAATTCCTTCCAAAGGAAAAATGTTTACATGTAGCGCACTTGTTGAGCGGAGTTGTGCAACTGGACAGAAACATTTGGAAACAATGAAAGCATGTATTTTTTTGATACAACATTTTGGTTTAAGCATTCGCCAACTTGTCCTAACATGTACCCGTTATGAATAAACGTGTAATATAAACACTGTTTAAAAAAAAAATAACCAACAACAATTACAAATCAATTATTGAGGTTTTACCGGGCACCTCTCAAACTTATTCATACGAATGTCATTTTAGCTCCTCGTAAAATGATCAAAGTAACACGTTTCTTGGATAGACATTTGGGTGCAATAGTTTTACCTACTATAGTGAAAAACTTTCTCTTTTTTTGCATATTGATTAGTACGTTATTTGTACAAAAAAAAAGAGCAGAGTGTTTTTGTTTTTATAGTATTATTACAGACACATTTATTATTTACAAATTGATGATAATAATAAGAATCATAATCATAATGTTCATAATAATCATAGTAATAATAACGTTCCTGATGATAATACTGTTAATAAAAGCATAGCGTTCTTGCCTTTATGGTAGCATTAACAGAGACATTTATAATGATGATGATGATGAGTGGAATTTATATAGTGCTATATCTTGTAAAAAAAAAAAAGAGAAAAAAAAGTGCCCGACTTTTTCTTGAATTTCACAGTGTGACGGGATGGAAAGTAGTATGTATACTTACAATATAGCACACAGTGCAATACAGAGCATTGCAATGCAACACTATGCAATCATGCATAGGTAGGCGCTGCACTTGTGGCGACACGCTCTCCCCGGGGAGAACAGCCTGAATTTCACGCAGAGAAATCTGCTGTGACATAAAGTGGTATAAAATAAAATAGAAATAAAATAAAATAAAAACAGTGCAATGCACCACAGCACAACACACTAAAATACGGAACATAATTTGCTGGTCTAGTGGTAGCACACCTGTCTAGAAAGCGAGAAATCGGGGTTTCGATTTCCGTTTGAACCATGTAAATAATTGTTCCCCATCCATCAAACGTTCGAGTTTGGGGCTAGAACTAAGTCTTCCAGATGAGACAATTCTCCCTGAGGGGATGGTGCGGGGTGGGGGGTGGGGATGGGGGTGGAGGCTATCAGCATAAACAGCATTTCCCACCTTCTGGATATTCTGTCTCAGGAATTCCCTCTTTTCTGTCCCTCTCTTTGTTTCCTTTTTTTCATTGCCTTGTTCCCTTTTCTTTTGGTAACCTCCATTTAAAAAAACAAAATCTTTTATTTCGAGGATAATGTAAAAATCCAGTCCCGTGTGTATGCAGTTTTGTAAATTTTGTTTTCCGTTCCCATTTGCGTACAATGGCCTTGCACCTACTCTTCCGAAAAGCGGAACGGGGTTTAACGTGGGCGCAAGATGTTCTGCATGCGTTCGCACACGGGACCTCAGTTTATAGACTTTTGGGGGAAGTGGAGTCGGCACTGACGTTAACTCCAAAGGAAAAAAACCCTCTTGAACGAGATTGGAACCCGGGTCAGCAGATCACGAGCGCAATGCGCATCACTCTAACCACCAAGCTAACTCGTCCCCTTCTTGTCGGTTGTCTGCCTTCTTGGTCTTTTATTTCCCTGCTTTTCTTTCCCAGAAAGACTTGAAGATACAACACTCCTCTCCCGCACCGAACTCGGATGCGCTGGGCCTAATTAGTCAGGTGCTTAACGGCAGCGCAACGCAGTTTTCACTCCTGTGACACACAACAATAGCTGCTGTCTGAGCGTTCGAAGAAGATGAGACCGATCCAGTGTGCAACATGTAGTCAGCCTGCGTAAAAGAACCCATGGCAACTAAAGCTTTGTTCCTTGCAGAAAATTCTGTTGGGAAGAAAGTAAAGCCATTCTCAGAGGGAAGCAAAATGATACACCTGCAAACAGGAAAAACAACAAAACAAAACATAACAAAACGTACTAGTGCTGCTCTTATGGCGACGAGCTGTAAGCCCAAATTTCACGCAGAAAAACCTACAGTGTTGGAAAGTGTTATAGAAATGATAATTATGTACACTACAACGAAGCACAATACCACGCAGCATAATACTACGCGACAGAGTTTGACACAGCACAATACCACGCAACACAATACCACGCAACACAATACAACGCGCACACAACACCTCTAGCGCCTAATTTTCAAGTGCACTGTTCCAAGATGTGAATTCTAAACATTCGTTAACCTTTTCTCTCTTTCACCCTGTCTCTGTCTGTCTGTCTGTCTGTCTGTCTGTCTCTCTGTCTGTCTCTCTGTCTGTCTCTGTCTCTCTATCACACACACACACGCACGCACGCACGCACGCACGCACGCGCGCGCGCTCTCTCTCTATCACACACACAAATATCTCTCTCTCTCTCTCTTCTCTCTCTCTCTCTCTCTCTCTCTCTCTCTCTCTCTCTCTCTCTCTCTCTCTCTCTCTCTCTCTCTTTCTTTCTTTCTTTCTTTCTTTTTCTCTCTCCCTTTTGCTGTGAAGGATTATTTTCTTTTTCGGTATAATTGATAATTATTATGTTCTGAGTGTTTTGTATGTTAGTGTCTTCCATTCTTTGTGTGTGTCTGTGTGTCTGTGTGTGTATATATATGTGTGTGTATATGTGGGGTGTGTGTGTGTGTGTGCGCGCGCACGCGCCTGCCTATGCACACATACATATAAACAATCATGTGTTCGCACTTGTTAGCTTTTCTATATATTCAACTTTTCATTTCTCTGTCTAGCTACCTCTTTAGCCGTTTGTTTTCACTTTTGGCGATGGCGTTTATTATCGTCATTCTTTTGTTGTTGTCGTCGTCATCCTAATAGATAATCATTATCATCATTGTCCTGCGCTCTCTGTCGTCTGGTAGTAGTAGTAAAAAAAAAAAAAAAAAAAAGTAAAAAAAGAAAAGTATTCTTGGAACGGGAGAAAGCGAACAAGAAACTCGTATAGTTT
>CM060350.1:21858888-21861388 GCA_030674155.1 Stramonita haemastoma | reverse complement strand
CCCACCCCCACCCCCCTGCATACACACATACACACAGGGGTTGGGGAGGGGGTGTGGAAAGGGGGAGGGGAAAATGCAGACTTTGGAAATGATGTCTAAATTCGACACCAGAGTGTGCATGAGTTTGCTTTTTGCTTTGTTACTGCTTTTTTTATTTTTAAAATTGTTTTGTCATCCAGTCTTCAGCTTCAGTCTGAAAATGAGGTCTCTAATGCCTCGCTCCTCTACGATCACATAGGCTATAGGACACTTTTACCTTTTTACCATCCGTCCCAACCAGCACAAAACGGCCTACTCTTCCGAAATGCGGAACAGGGTTTAAACGTGAGCACAAAGATGTTTTGCGAGCGTTCGCACACGGGGTCTCAGTTTCTAGTCTCATCCGAAGGACTTTCGGGGGGGGGGGGGGGGGGGGGGGTGGGGGGAGTGGAGTTGCCAGTGATGGTATAGTGGTAGGGGGGAAAAAAAACCCAACCTCAAACGGGTGTCTTGGACGTGGCTCGAACTTTTGTTCTCAGATAGCGAGCGCAACGCTCTAACCACTAGGCTATACCGTCTCCCTAAAAATACACTTTTGAAAATATGCCTGTCACACTAGGGATTAAAAAAAATCTTTGTTGAAAAATAAAATCGTTATCGAACAAGAAAAGAGTACCAATTAATTTTCTTTCTAAAAATTTTGAAAAACTGTTTAATAAAAAAACAACAAAAATTGTAAAAACTATTACAGTAGGCAAAAATCAGATTTTTTTCGAAGGTTTCTTTTTCACAAAGGGAAAGATTTTCCATTTTGGTGGTAAAAACACACACACACACACACACACACACACACACACACACACACACACAACACACACACACACACACACACACACACATATATATATATATATATATATATATATATATATATATATATATATAGATATAGATAAGGTAAGCGACATAATCGCAGTTGATATATATCAAGCAGATATCATTAGATATGTGAATGAATGTTTTGAGAAAAGAGAAAAAGAGAAGAAGAATGCAACATGTTTTTAGTGGACATCATTTTGGGCAGAAAGATAATTAAAACTGATGTTTGTTTTGTTGTGTCAAATAAGTCTGCATGACTTAAATGGCAATAAAATATTTTGAATCTTGAATCTTGAATCTTGAATCACGCACACACACACACACACACACACACACACACACACACACACACACACACACACACACACACACACACACACACACACACACGGGGAGGTGGGGGGTGGGGGGGCGGGAAAGCCTGGTGGTTAGAGTAATGCACATTGCGCTCGTGATCTGCTGACCAGGGTTCGAATCTCGTTCAAGAGGATTTTTCCTCTGGAGTTAACATTAGTACTGACTCCACTCCCACAAAAGTCCTTCACATAAGACTATAAACCGAAGTCCCGTGTGTGAACGCACACAGAACATCTCGTGCACACGTTAAAGCCTGTTCCACTTTTCGGAAGAGTGGCTATTGTGTGAGGGTGGGAACGGATGACAAAATTTACAGAAACTGCATATACATGGTTTCTAGATGTTAAAAATAAAAGCCCATGAGTGCTTATTCCATTATCCTCGAAATAGAAGAATGAAATAAATAAATGAATAAATAAACAAAAAATAGACACACACGATAACATAAATATATAAAAAGAAATAAATGTAGATCTAGATATAGATACACACACATATATATATACATATATACATATATATATACATATATATATATATATATGTGTGTGTGTGTATGTGTGTGTGTGTGTGTGTGTGTGTGTGTGTGTGTGTGTGTGTGTGTGTGTGTGTGTGTGTGTGTATTGCTAGGCAAAACATCTTTTTGTCAAAACTATGATTATATCATCTATGATATAGCCATGACGATGTTAGCCGTCGCACAAGGAAAAGTATGTTTTTTTGGCAAGAAAAAGCTACCATACAAGCAAAACACACATTTCCCCCTATCAGATATGTAGTATGATTACACGCGTAAAAAAAATGTTCATCTCTGTTTTTTGTCGTTGTTTTGTGTGATTTCCCTTCATTTCTTTATTTTGTGTGTGTGTGCGTGCACTCTGGGTTTCACAAAGAAAAAGTGAGAGGGAATACAGTGCAGTGCAGTGCAGTATGATACAATGCAACACAATACGATAATAATACGAGACAAGGCAATACTATGCAGTGCAGTAGATGCAGTATAGGACCTTGGGATACAGTACATACAAGGCATTCCATGCAGTGCAATAGATAGAGAATAGTACAGTACAATATGATGCAACACAATGCAATATGATACAACACAAAGCAATATGATGCAACACAAAGCAATATGATACAACAGAAAGCAATATGATACAACAGAAAGCAATATGATACAACAGAAAGCAATATGATACAACACAATGCAATATGATACAACACAATTCAATATGATGCAACACAATGCGATATGATACAACACAATGCAATATAATACAATACA
>CM060350.1:21851388-21853888 GCA_030674155.1 Stramonita haemastoma | reverse complement strand
TTAAACAATACAAGTGTTTGATTTTATCTTTTGTCATGAATATCAAATTCTTATCCTTATTCTTTTATTTCGAGAATAATGGAATAAGCCCTTGTGTGCTTTTTTTTTTTTTTTTTTTTTACATCCTGTCCGTGTGTATATGCATTTTTGTTTAGTTTTGTCATCCGTTCCCCACGGCACTCAATGGCCTGCTCTTTTAAAAAGCGGAACTGGTTTTCACCTGTGCTCAAGATGATCTGCTGTGTTTGCACACAGGACATCGTTTTATAGTCTCATCCGAAGGACTTTTGCGGTGGGGGGGAGGGGGGGGGGGAGAGAGGGAGTGGAGTCGGCCCTGATGTTGACCCCAGAGGAAAAATCCTCTTGAACGAGATTCGAACCCGGGTTAGCAGCTCACGAGTGCATCACTCTGACCGCCAGGCTATCCTGATTTCATGAAGGCAGGAGGAACTATCTCTGACAAAATCTTATGAAATAGAATACTTTTAGGAAAATATAATGTTACTCTGTATTTCAACAGGTACAAAATATCGAGATATAGTATGTAGTAATCTGCTGGAGTTCATGACGATATAGAGGATGAGTTTCAGCACTTGGTGGTAACTTTGACACACAGAGAGATAGAGAGGCAGAGACAGACAGACAGACAGACAGACAGACAGACAGACAGACACAGGCAGACAGACAGACAGACAGAGACAGAGATACACAGAGAGACAGAGAGACAGACAGAATATCCAAATGCATATGAGAGAATAATCATACGATAGATTAATAATACGAGAGACTGAAAGACAGACAAGACAGACAAACCGACAGAAAAAGAAAGATGACACAGACAGAGATAGGGCGTTTTGTTGCCAGAAAAATTAATTCGTTCCTTGGGCTAGAGCTCCGAAGTTTACCAATGGTGAGATTTTTTTGCGTACGCGGAACGGGTTTCTAACATGTTCACAAGATGTTCTGCGTACGTTCGCACGTGAGGATTCGGTTTATAGTCTCGTCCGCAGGAATTTAACATTCAGTTCGAATTTTATTTCGACACACTGGGAAGAAAGGGCGAGGCCGAGAATCGAACCCAGAACCTAGCAGTTTATTTGTTGGCAGGCGAGCGTCTTAACCATCCTGCCACCTCCTTCCTCCTTATTGGCAGAATATCATTCCTTCTCGTTTTGCTCGCTGAAAAACTGTTAAAAACAGTCTTTAACTAATTACTGTCTAGGCGACACAGGAAATTTCTTTCTTTTTTTCCCCCCTTTCTTTCCTTTTTTGTGTCGCCGGCTGTTATGGGCGTTTATCTTTTCCGTTTTGAACATTACAAAAAAATTGACTTCTCTTTTGTGATTTTGTTTTTCAACAAAAATTGTCCCCCCCCCCCTTCTCCCCCAGCTGAAGTATTATTGGTGCTTACACGTTTTATGATTTTTTTTTCAAAACTGTAAAAACAAAAAATAAAGTTAGGTGTTTTTATCGTGATGATAATAATTCGCTTAAAGGTTCTTCCTCTCCCCTGCCTCTCTCCCCCTCTCCCCCACCTCTCCTCTCCCCACCTCTCCAAGTTTAACAATTTCTGTCTGTTTTTTTTTTTTCAATCTTTTTTTACACTGTCCTTACGGAACATGTTAACTGCCGTATTTTTCTGTTCTTCGTTGTCTACTGAATGTCTTCAATGCCAGTCTTAGTTTTCCGACTTGGAAAGTTTTATTTTTTAGTGATATGACTCCCTGTGCAAAAGACTGATACTTTCTCTGTGTGTATGTGTGTGTGTGTGTGTGTGTGTGTGTGTGTGTGTGTGTGTGTGTGTGTGTGTGTGTGTGTGTGTGTGTGTGTGTGTGTGTGTGTGTACGTGTGTACGTGTGTGTGTATGTGTGTGTGTGTGTGTTTGCGCGCGTGCGTGCGTGCGGGTGTATTAAATTTTATTTCTGTGTGTGTGTGTGTGTTTGCATGCATGCGTGCGTGCGTGTGTGTGTATTTCTGTGTGTGTGTGTGTGTATGTGCGCCTGCGTGCGTGCGTGCATGCGTGCATGCGTTGTGTGTGTGTGTGTGTGCATGCGTGTGTGTGTGTGTGTGTGTGTGTGCCCGTGTCTCTGTGTGTGTGTTTGTGTCTGTGTGGCTGTGTGTGTCTATATGCGTGTCTCTGTTAGTGCAGTCTATGTATGTGGGTAGTGCATATTTTCTGTGTGTGTCTGTGTGCGTATACGCGCGCGCGCGTGCACGCGCCTCTCGCCCACGCTCGCGCGCACGCGCGCGCGTATATGCAAAACTCACCATTGGTGAACTTTGAAATTCTAGCCGACGAAGAGAAAAACAAAGGTATAAAAGAAGCATATCCTTTCAAAATCTGTCGATAGCTGTCAAGTTGTTGCCTAGCTCGTAGTCTGGCAGAACTGTTTGCACATCACTGAAGAGTTGGCAACCAGCTTCCTTCCTTCCTAATCCAATACTACACTGTCCTACTCTGTCTTGTCCTGTACAATTCAATACAATACAATACAGTACA
>CM060350.1:21837218-21851288 GCA_030674155.1 Stramonita haemastoma | reverse complement strand
AAACTCGTTCAAGAGGATTTTTCCTCCGGAGTAAACATCAGTGCCGACTCCACTCCCCCAAAAGCCCTTCGGATGAAACTATAAACCAAGGTCCAGTGTGCTAACGTACGCAGAACATCTTGCGCACACGTTCAAACCTGTTCTGCTTTCGGAAGAGTAGGCCTTTGTTTGGCGGGGGGAAGGGATGACAAAACTGCATACACACGTACGGGGAGTGGATGTAAAAAAAACACACGAGTGCTTATTCCATTATCCTCGAAATAAAAGACAAAAATTTGTATTGTGTTCTATATCACTTTAAGCCACGACAACTATATCAGAGGATTGAAAAAGTAAAAGAAAAAAAACACATAAAAAAGAAAAGAAATTCAGAATAAATGAACAGACAACGGCTAAGACACAGAAGAGAAAGAATTGTACCTAAAATCCCTTAAAATTAATGATAATTATCATATCAGTTTTTGTTTTGCTTTGTTTGTGTCTGTTGATTATTTTCTGGTAATTGATTTTATTTTCACAGTCTGAACATGGGTACCTGTTACCCTTTTTTTTTAAAATTTTTTATTCAGGTTGTTTAGTAACACACTATATTTTGTTTTACATTCATTTCTTTTTCTTCCAATACATCTTTGTAAGCTTGTGTTTGTTGTGCTCTACATTTTAAAAACATATATTTCTATAAATAAAAAACCTTTACACATAATTAATACCCTTCCCTTCTTAGTCCTTCGGATGAGACTTTAAACCGAGGCCCCGTGTGTGAAATGCACGCAGAACATCTTGTGCACACGTTAAATCCTGTTCCGCTTTTCGTAAGAGTAGGCCACCGTGTGTCGGTGGGAAACAGATGACATTTACAAAACTGCATACACACGGGGACTGGATGTAAAAAAAGCACAAGAGTGCTTATCCCATTATCTTCGATATAAAAGAATAAAATAAGATAAAAAATAAAATGAAACATAAAAATACCCACTTAAAGCAGAGCAAGAACAAGCTAAAAACTTATAATGCGCTTTAAACAACGATAGAAGGTTCAGTCTTTTACATGTGGCTGTTGGTAAGACACCAATTTGCACGCCCTGGCTTCAGTACAGTCCCCAGTTCACCCAGGGTATCTGCCCTCTTTAGGGTCAGGGAAGGTAAAGCAGCGAGGGAGAGAAGATGGGCGCCCGCCCTCAACATGCTGGCCCCTAGAGAAGCTGAGGTTCTCTGATGCCTCGCTCCCCTACGACCACATAAATTATGGGACACCTTTTACCTTAAACATCAATTTGTTCAAACTGTATAAGTCGATTTTTTTTAAAACACCTTTAAGATATCATATATTGGTTTGAATTTCCCTTCAAAAGTCCACTGCACTAAGACGTTTTGTAATGGAAAGGTAAGAACAAAATGTATTTAAAAAAAAGAAGAAATATAATTATGAAAAAGACAAATAAAGAAAAGTTTAGCAGTAGCGAAATAAACGAGAGAATACCAAGAAAATAAATGGTACCAAAAAACAAAAAAAATTAATGATATTCATTTTCATTTTATTCTTTTATTTTGGGGTATAACAGAATAAGCACTCACGTACGTGCTTTTAATTTTTTTTTTTTTACATCAAGTCCCTGTGTATATGCAATTTGTAATTTTGTCATCTGTCCCCACTAGCACATAGTGGCCTACTCTTTCCGAAAAGCGGACGGGTTTTAACATGTGCGCAAGATGTTCTGTGAGCGTTCGCACACGGGGCCTCGGTTTACAGTCTCATCTGAAGGGTGATAAAGAGACATAGGGAGGAAACACCATCTGTTTTGACTTTCTCAAAGTTTTGTTGAGTTCTAGGCCAGTCCATTCGCTGATGTTGTACGGGAAGGAATGGATAACAGAATTAAAAAAGAAAAAGAAGTGTCCACATGTACATGTGCATACTTTTTTTTTTTTTTTTAATTCTGTTATCCATTCCATCCAGTACAAAATGTTTCTAGTATTCCGAAAACCGGAACGGGTTTTTTTAATGTGTGTAAGATGTTTTGTGTGCGTTCGCGCGATCGCACACGGGGCCCTCGGTTTATAGTCTCATCTGAGGGACTTTAAGGGGGGAGTGGAGTCAGCACTGATGTTAACTCCAGGGGAAAATTGTCCAAAAACAGGCGTTTCTGTGGTGGTTCGATCCCGGGCCGTCAGATCAGGAGCACAAAGTTCTGACCACTCGGCTATCCTGCCCCATAAATGGATTAAATAAAACCCTCATTCATTCATTAACTAATGAAAGTAGAAATACATTTTCCTCAGTCATTCATTAACTAATGAAAGTAGAAATACATTTTCCTCATTCATTCATTAACTTATGAAAGTAAAATACATTTTCCTCAGTCATTCATTAACTAATGAAAGTAGAAATACATTTTCCTCAGTCATTCATTAACTAATGAAAGTAGAAATACATTTTCCTCATTCATTCATTAACTTATGAAAGCAGAAATACATTTTCCTCATTCATTCATTAACTTATGAAAGAAAAAAAGACATTTATTTCAGTCATTCATGAACTAGTAAATAAAACAAACAAACCCCCCCCCCCCCCCCCACATTTTCCTCAGTCATTCATTAACGAATGAAAGACAAAAAAATACATTTTTCTGTCATTCATTAACTTAAAAAAAAGAAGACATTTTTCTCAGTCTCTCATTAACTAAGGAAAGAAAATAAAACATTTTTCTCAGTCATTCATTAACTAATGAAAGACAATTTTCTCAGTCTTTCATTAACTAATGAAAAAATGCATTTTTCTCAGTCATTCATTAACTGATAAAAGAAAAAAGAGAACATTTTCTCAGTCTTTTATCAATTTAAGCTTATTGATATGTTTTCAAAATGCTGTTGTTTTCAATGTTTATTCATATTTTTGAATAAATCTGTTCAAACTATTAACTTAAGAAACCTGAACAACAATTTTGATTTTTTTTTCCCTGTTGTAGCTGTTGTTTGTTTCTTTCTTTTTTCCTTGTGCGAAAAAAAATGTTCTTTTTCTGCAGTGTAAAGAAAAAAAACAAAACAAACAAACAATAAACCCAAAGATTTCTTAAATCACTTGTCTGCACACAAAGTTTAGTCTTTTTAAAAAAGGATTGAAAAAAGAAGTTTTGTACCAATAATTATCACTTTGCATCAAATTACGTCCGTTTCTTTTTTTTTTTTCTCCCCTGAGTTATAGTCCTTTAATATTTTTTATTCTCCCTGAATTAGTTATTTACTTTTTTTCTCCCACTGAATTAGTCCCTTACTTTTTTTTTCTCTCCCCTGAATTATAATCCCTTACTTTTTTTTCTCTCCCCTGAATTAAAATCCTTTTTTCTCTCTCCCCCCCCCCCCCTGAATTATATCCCTTACTTTTTTTTCTCTACCCCCCTCTCCCCAATTATTTCCTTTGTTTTCTCTCCCCGACCCCTGAATTAGTCCTACTTTATTTTTTCTCTCCCCTGAATTATAATCGTTTACTTTTTTTTCCCCTGAATTATAGTCCTTTACATTTTTCTCTCCCCGAATTATATCCTTTACATTTTTCTCTCCCCGGAATTATAATCCTTTACTTTTTCTCTCCCCTGAATTATAGTCCTTTACTTTTTTCTCTCCCCTGATTATAGTCCTTTACTTTTTTCTCTCCCCTGAATTATAGTCCTTTACAATTTTTTCTCCCTCTGAATTAGAATATCTTACTTTTTTCTCTCCCCTTGAATTATTGTCTTTCTTTTTTCTCCCCCCTCCCCCTGGATTCGTTATTTACTCTCTCTCTCTCTCTCTCTCTCTCTCTCTCTCTCTCTCTCTCTTCTCTCTCTCTCTCTCTCTCTCTCAACATCAGTGCTGACTCCACTCTCCCCAAAAGTCCTTCGGATGAGACTTTCAAACCGAAGCCCCGTGTGCGAACGCACGCAGAACATCTTGCACACACGTTAAATCCTGTTCCACCTTTCGTAAGAGTAGGCCATCGTGTGCCGGTGGGAACAGATGACATTTACAAAACTGCATACACACGGGGACTGGATGTAAAAAAAAAGCACATGAGTGCTTATCCCATTATCCTCAATATAAAAAAAATCAAATCAAATCAAATCAAATCAAAATCAAATCTCTCTCTCTCTCTCTCTCTCTCTCTCTCTCTCTCTCTCTCTCCTCTCTCTCTCTCTCTCTCTCTCTCTCTCTCTCTCTCTCCTGCTAGAGGTCCCATGCTCACCAATGGTGGATCAGGGTCTCGAGGTCACCATAAGGGTGGTCTGGATGCTAGTCTTTCGGATGAACATAACGAGTCGTGTATGTTCACAAAATTCTTTATGCACAGTAAAAGGCCCACAGCAACAAGTGAGTTGTCCACGGCAAAATTATGTAAATAAAGCCACTCTGATAAGGGATCGAAACAAAATTGATACAGTCGCAGACAGGAAAACATGAAAAAAATCGTGGCGACTCTCTTATGGCGAACGTGTCTCGCTGAGAGAAAGAAAGCCCGAATTTCACACGTTTAATTATTCTCTCCGGGAGAAAAAGTACTTAAAATCATCATCTTTACAGAAGAGATAAAAGTTATTATTTTCCACACAATTCAATCATTGCCCTTCTAAAGATGCGCAAAGTTACGGTGTTTTTCTCTGCATTGTAAGTTAAATCAATTTTTTCCTACAGCAGTGTAAGTTAAATCAATTTTTTTCCCGTACATGTTTAAGTTAAATCAATTATTTTCCACACATGTGTATGTTAAATAAATTCTTTTCCACACAAGTGTGTGTTAAATCAATTCTTTTCCACACATGTGTATGTTAAATCAAATTCTTTTCCACACATGTGTATGTTAAAATATTTCACACGACATATTATGTGTATGTTAAAATATTTCTCACGACATGATAATATTGCGATATGTTAAAATATTTCTCACGACAGATATGCAAGTTAAAATATTTCTCACGACAGATATGCAAGTTAAAAATTTCTCACGACAAATATGGAAGTTAAAATATTTCTCACGACAGATATGCAAGTTAAAATATTTCTCACGACAGATATGTGTATTATAATATTTCTCACGACAGATGTGCATGTAACATCCTTTCTTTTCCACAGTTATGAATCAAATCAATTTTTTCCACACATGTATGCTTGATCATTTCTTTTCCACAGATGTGTATGTTTAATCAGTATTTTCCACATATGTGTATGTTAAATCAATTCTTTTCCACAGATGTACCTTGTATAACTTTTTCCACATTATGAAAACTAATGCTTACTTCCACAGATTGTATGTAATTATTTCTTTTTTCATGTTATCTACATGTAAATCATTTTTGCACAGACTTGTATCACTCCTCTCTGACTATAGATCATTAGCTGCCTGTTTCACAAAGATAATTTATTTATTTATTGATTCATTTATTATTCTTTTATATCTGGATAGTGGAATAAGCACTCATGTCATTTTTTTTTTTTTTTTTACATCCAGTCCCTGTGTGTATGTAGTTTTGTAAATCTTGTCATCTGTTCCCACCGGCCACAATGGCCTACTCTTACGAAAAGCGGAACAGGTTTTAACGTGTGCGCAAGATGTTCTGTGTGCGTTCGCAACAGGGCCTCGATTTAAGTCTCATCCGAAAGACTTTTGAGGGGAGTGGAGTCAAAACTGATGTTAACTCCAGAGGAAAAATCCCCTCGAACGGGAATCGAACCCAGGTCGTCAAATTGCAGCGCAATGCTCTGACCACAAGGCTATCCCGTCCCCCAACTTATAAGTAAATGGGTGGATGGGTTCCTTTGTTACCAATGTCTCCACAAAGCTGCAGTCCTCCTATCTCTGTAACTGTCTTCACATCTCACTCCTTCCCTCCGTTCTGCTGCAGATACCTTATGCCTCCAAACACCACGGGCACGGGATAGCCTAGTGGTCAGAACACTGCGCTGGCAATTTGACGACCCGAGTTTGATTCCCAGAAAAACAAAACAAACAAAACCCCAACAGCTACAAACAAACCCAAACATACACAAATTATAAAATACAAAATCCAAGAAGAAAAAAGAAAAAACCAAACCTCTCTTCCCAGCCACGTAAAATCAATCAACCAAAGCACAATGTCTTCTTCCTTTTGATGCTCTAATGTTCACAATGATTAGATAAGTAGAGAGAGAGAGAGAAGGGAGAGAGAAAAGAGAAAGAGAGAGAGAGAGAGGAGAGAGAGAGAAGAGAGAGAGAGAGAGGAGAGAGAGAGAGAGAGAGAGAGAGAGAAGAGAGAGAGAGAGAGAGAGAGAGAGAGAGAGAGATCTTAAAACCTAAAACAATCTCCAGTAATGCTCTTAGTTTCGACAAGAAAACGATCTGCTGTCACCTTTTCACCTCTTTAACCTCTTGTGAAAAAACCATCAAAGATGTTATCTTCGCTAATTCTCCCCCCCCCCCCCCCCCCCACGTCGTCCTTAAACAAAAAAATTGGAAGTTTTTTCCCCCAACAGTTTAAGCTTAAACGCTGGAATAGGAACGGTTCATAATTCTTATAATCTTCTTTTTCCACTAATGATAATGTCTTTCTTTAAAAAATTATTTCTTTTTTCAATTACCTTCGCATGAAACGTTTTCTTTTGTCAAATAATCTGGCAGTCTAAAAAAAGACAATTCTGTTATGCTTAATTTTTATGGTGAATTTGAGGGGAACAATGATAATAACAATCTGTTCTGTCTTAAGTGCGATGATTAGTGAAGTCTGTCTGTTTGTTTATTGCTTCTTTTTTTTTTAAAAACAATCTTGCTGCCTTTAAACACTGAGTCCATGAGTGCCAGAGCACACGCACACACACACAATAATACACACACACACACAGATACAACACAACATACACACACATACACACACACAAAGTGCATGCACAGCACACACACACAGATAACACACACCACACACACACACACAACATCAAAGCACACACACACACACACACATAGATAATCTCATCCCTCCACACAATATATATCACCCCCCCCCCCCCCAGCAATATAATGCCTAAGATGTGTGTGTGAGGTGGGGGGGGGGGCAATTAAAAATAAAATCTGGATGGTTTTTCACAAAGAGGTTAAAGGCACAAGCTCTGAACACTAGGTTAACACCCCTCCCCTTTCTATCATCACTCACTCACTCAGTCCCATGTCCCAAAGACGTAGGGGGGACATGAGAGAAGACGCAACAGAGATCTTTTTCCATGCTTCACGATCCTGTGTGGCTAGTAGGAGGTGTTGCAGGGGTTGGGCGGTCCAGTCTTTGATGTTGTCAACCCATGATTTCTTTTGGCGGCCTCTTCTTCTCTTGCCCTCGACTGTTCCTTGCAAGATGGTTTTTGCTAGGGTGTTGTGTCTTGTGGTGTGACCAAACCACATCAGCTTTCTCCTCTTTATGGTGGAGAGCAAAGGCTCTTGGGGGCCCACACGCTTTTTGATTTCTTCTTTCACATAGTTATTGGTCTTGTGTTCTTTGTATGATATTTTGGAGTCTTCTGTGGCACTTGTTCTCGAATGCTTGGATTCTCCTCTCTAACTCTGCTGTCAGAGTCCATGATTCACAGCCATATAAAAAACCAGTAACTAGCCAAACCGGAGGGGGGGGGGGGATTTTCCGTGTGTGTGTGTGTGTGTGTGTGTGTGTGTGTGTGTGTGTGTGTGTGTGTGTGTGTGTGTCTGATGCTCTAACCCCATCCCTTCTCTTAAAACAGCCTTGGCTTCCCCCCACCCCACCCCACCCCCGCCAAGAAAAGAAACAGCAAAACAAAACAAACAAAATCTCAACAGCTACAAACAAACCCAAACACACAAAATAATGCACGCGCGCGCGCACGTGCGCGCGCACACACACACACACACACACACACGCACACACACACACGCAAAATACAAAATCAAGAAGAAAAAGAAATACCAAACCTCTCTTCCCAGCCACGTAAAATCAATCAACCAAAGCACAATGTCTTGTGCTTCTTCCGTGTTTAATGCTCGTCGTGTTCAGAATTTTTTTTTTTTAAATAAAGAGAGAGATCTAAAAACCCCAAACAATCTCCAGTAATGCTCTTAGTTTCGACAAGAAAACGGTCTGCTGTCACCTTTTCACCTCTTGTGAAAAACCATCAAAGATGTTATCTTCGCTAATTATCCCCCCTCCCTTCTCCTCCCCCCCCCCCCCCCCCCTTCCCCCGCCTGCCTTAAACAAAAAAATCGGAAGTTTTTTTTTTCTCCTTCTAACAGTTTAAGCTTAAAGGCTGGAATAGGAACGGTTCATAACTATGACAATCTTCTTTTTTTCATCATAATATTGACTTTTTGAAGTTTCTGTTTTTTTTCAATTACCTTCGCATGAAACGTTTTCCTTCGTCAAATAATCTGGCAGTTTAAAAGGGACAATTTTTTTACGTTTGATTTTTAGGGTGAATTTGAAAAAACAACAACAACAATCTCCTGTTCAGTATTGAGTGTGCTGTGTAGTGAAGGTTGTAGGATTGTTGTTGATTTTTTTTTTTAAAATCTTGCTGCTTTAAACAAACACTAAAAGCTCACACACACACACACACACACACACACACACACACACACACACACACACACACACACACATTCGAACACACCAAAACAAAAAATGAAGAAAAATCCTTTTTCTTTTTTCCTTTTTATTGGAAACACTGGCTGAAAACAAAAGCCGTTTCCACTCTGTGTTCAATATTTGTTACCTATCTATGGTTACAAAACCTCTGTTACCTTAATTTAAAAAAAAAAAAGCTATCTTCCTATAGACATGAAAAGTCTGTTACCTTCCTACAGACATTAGAAATCTGCCACTCTTTCTATAAATATTACAAAAATATCTGTCACTCTATGAAAAAAAAAAATGTTATTTTTCTGTAGTTATCAAAAATGCATAACCTTATCAAAAGGGGTTACCCTCCCACAGATATAAAAAAGTGTTTCCTTCCCACAGACATAAAAAAATCTGTTATCTTATCAAAATGTGTAACCTACCTATATATTTATATAAAAGTGTGCTACCTTCCTATAGACATCAAAATGTGTTACATTCTCATAGATATAAAAATGTGTTACCTTTCTATTGATATAAAAATATGTCACCTTCCTATAGATATCAATGTGTTACTTTCCAATAGGTATTAATGTGTTACCTTTCTATAGATAAATGTGTTACCTTGCTATAGATAAAAATGTGTTACCTTACAATAGATATAACAATGAGTTTCCTCCCTACATATATCTATGTGATACCTTACCATATATGTGACGCTCCACCACGAAATGAGTCGCTTAGCACATTACCTAATTTTGCGCTAGGAGCCTTTAAAGGCAGGTGGGGTCAAGCTGTCAATTTTGATATATGATTGATTATTAAACTAGAATCTGTTTATTTATCTTAATAATGAAATATCAAGGCATAATTTTTATTCCTTTTGCTTTTAAAAGTGCTTTGAAAATACCCAAGCCCTCATTCTGACAACCTGTTACTAAAATAAACTTGCGGTTTCCTCATTTTGTCACATCCTGCCGTCTATCATTTCAATTTGTAATAATGTTGCACAGAATTGTCCTATTTTCAATCTGTTTTTTGTATTTGATAGCCACTTTATTGCACATTAATAACATGGCAATAACTAAAAATTGACCTCATGTGCACTCCGTCTCATTATGTGGTGGAGCGTCACATATGTCAAAATGTATCACCTTCCTATAGGCATAAAAATGTGATACCTTCCTATTGGTATAAAAATGTTTACCTCCGTGTTGATATCACTATGTCACTTCCTATAGATATCAATTTGTTACCTTCATCTAGATATAAAAACGTGTTACCTTCCTCTAGACATAAAATATATTACATTCCTACAGATATCATTGTGTTACCTTCCTACAGATATCAAAATGTGTTACAACAAATATCAAAATGTGTTACCTTCCTATAGATATCAAAATGTGTTACCTTCCTATAGATATCAAAATGCGTTACCTTGCTATAGATATCAAAACGTGTTACCTTGCTATAGATATCAAAACGTGTTACCTTGCTATAGATATCAAAACGTGTTACCTTGCTATAGATATCAAAACGTGTTACCTTGCTATAGATATCAAAACGTGTTACCTTGCTATAGATATCAAAACGTGTTACCTTGCTATAGATATCAAAACGTGTTACCTTGCTATAGATATAAAAACGTGTTACCTTGCTATAAATATAAAAATGTGTTACCTTCCTACAGATATAAAATTTGATACCCTCCTATAGGTATCAACGTGTTACTTCCTATAGATATAAAAATGCGTTGCCTCGCTATAGATATGAAAACGTTTTACCTTCCTATAGATATAAAAATGTGTAACCCTCCTATAGATATAAAAATGTGTTACCCTCCTGTAGATATAAAAATATGTTACCCTCCTACAGATATAAAAATGTGTGACCCTCCTATAGATATAAAAACTACCTTCCCATAGATATAAAACGTGTTACTTTCCTAAAGGTATAAAAAGTCTCTAACCGTATCAAACCTCGGTTAACTTCTAAAAGATATATTTAAAAATTCTTACTTATTTTTTAGAATATTTGAAATATCTTTCATTGTTACCTGTGAAAAAAATCTGTTACCTTATTCAGAAATATGCTACCTTCCTACTGACAGAAAAAAAAATCGAAAACCTCCTTCTAGGATTAATTTTTTAATACATTCATTTCGACAAAACTCTTTACTCGTACAACTCGTCTGATCAGTAAAGTGTGTTTTCTGCTTTGGAATCAGATGATAGCTCTTGAAGAATTAAAAAAAAAAAAAAAGTTCTTCGTCTGATAACTTTCTGATTTTAACTCCATCACCAACAACTTGAACACACACACACACACACACACACACACACACACACACACACACACACACACAACATACACACACACACACACACACACACAACACACACACACCACACACACACACACACACACACACACGTGCGCGTGCATGCGTGTGTGCGTGCGTGCGTGCGTGCGTGCGTGCCTCTTAAAGAATTAACCGTATCTTTTTCTAATTACCTTATTTTAAAATCCCCCCCGCAACTTGAATAAAGAAGCACACACACACACACACACACACACACACACACACACACACACACACACACACACACACACACACACACACACACACTTTTCTGCTTTACTTTAAAAAAAAAAAACCAACAACAATAAAACCAAGATTACATAAGCAAAACCTTTCTCTTTCTCCCTTCCTACTTTTTTTTCTGAAAGAATACTTTTATTCTCCATACAAAATACCAACCTAAAATTGCCCCCCACCCCCTCCAAAAATAATATCCAACAACCTCCCTCCCCCCCCCGGCCCCCCCCCCCCCCCCCCCCCCTGCCCCAAGTCAAAGCAAAAGCTTTATCCAAGCTGTTTTTTCCATGAGCTAAAAATTAACCCAGTAAATATTTCTTGTTTACAACTGTCAGTAAAAAAACAAAAACCCGACCAAACAATCAATCAACCTTTTTGATCAGGATACAAAACACAGTTGCAGATAGGAAAAGAAAAGAAAAATAATGGGGAGCACTGCTCTTATATCTACACGGTCCCCCCCCCCCCCCCCCCCCCTCTCCCTTTAACTAATCCTCGGGTCTTGAACTACAGTGATAGGCATTAGACTTATAGGAGTAAATTGCCAACTTTTAGTTTTGTTAAGAAGAAAAACGGTACAAATTTATGTGTGTTGCATATTATTATGTACATCAGACACAACATAAACTTTTCCTTAATAAAATCTCCACAAAAGGGTGGAGGTTTTATTTTATATCTCTGAACTAAAGGAAAAATTCCAACAACAAAAAAAATGTAGAAGATATAGTGACCATAATAATGGTCACAACCGAAACTACTTATCACTACTACTCACTACTTACCGAAATAATTCGCGGATATTTGCTTTAATTAATCATGTTCTAAAAATCTAGCAAAATGTGTGATCTTGAATATGTTTTACCTCCAAATGAATATTCATTGATTAAGGTTATCACCAAGTTTTATCATCAATAAAACCGATTTTGAGAATGAAACTAAAGAATCATTATCAAGGTTATCACCCAGTTTAATCACAGTATGTTAAACTAAAACTGAGAAAGAGAAATAAATAAAAAAAACACCCTCTATCAGGTAGGTCTCGCCTCTGAAACAAATTTCTCTCTTTCTAAATTTGTATGCCATTATTTCTTTCTGTTAAAAAACACTAAAGCAAACTGTACAATTCACAGTAAGAAGAAGAAGCTATCCCCTAATATTTCCCATGAAAGACCTGAACTTACTACTTCATACAACAACAATTCCAGTACCGTTGTAGGAGCCGCCAGAACGATGACATAATTCTACAGCCCTGAACCGCCCTGAGGACTCCAACTCTCCGATTTTTCCTCAGGGATAGTGTCTAAACCCGACACCTGCGTGCATGCTGTTTTTTTTTGTTAATTATCATTTTGTTGTCATCCGCTCCTACCGGCCTACGATGACCTGCTCTTTCGAAAGGCGGAACGGGATTTTAACGTGTGCGCAAGATGTTCTGCGTGTGTTCACACACGGGGCCTGGTTTATAGTCTCATCCGAAGGACTTTTTGAAAAAAATACTGTCTGCTAACTCAACATTTTCTTCTTCTTTTATCCTCTTACTTATTTATTTATTTACCTATTGATTTATTTTTTTTATACTTCTTTATATTTCTCGGCTAGAGCTTCAAGATTTACCAAACGATGGAGAGATCTTAGGTATGCAATCCCTTTTGCCCACCATGAAGGTAGCCGCATTCTGTCTCCGGGAATAAAGACTGGACTCGACACCACCAATGTGCATGCGGCTGTTGTTTTTTTTATTATTTTTTTTATTGTCATTCG
Source organism: Stramonita haemastoma (assembly GCA_030674155.1). NCBI lineage: Eukaryota > Metazoa > Mollusca > Gastropoda > Neogastropoda > Muricidae > Stramonita > Stramonita haemastoma. The sequence continues at coordinate 21,838,349 of CM060350.1, read as the reverse complement.
TTCCTCCCGGCACACAATGGCGTACTCTTCCGAATCACAGAACAGGGTTTGAACGTGTGCGTAAGATGTTCTGCTTGCGTTTTGGGTGGGTGGGTGGGTGGAGGGGGGGAGAGGGGGTGATCTCGGTGGCGGTGATCAGATCACCCCCCAAAAAAAACAACAACAAAAAATACACAAAAAAACCAGGCTGGATAGATGACAAACGCAACTGCTGATTCCAGAACACCCTCCCCTCCCCCCTCAACCCTCTCTTCCCACCACCCACCCTTGCACCATCCTCTCTTCCCCCTCCCCCTCTCTCCCCGTTACCCCCTCCCTCCCTTCCCTCCCTCCCATCACATGGGGATGTCCTCCTCCTCATCAGGTCCTATGGACGCGGAGCTGCCCTGTCTGCTGGGATGGCCCCCGCTGTCGTCTGCTATCATCACCTCCTCGCGCACCTGCCAGGAAACAACCAGTCTTGCTTTTTTTTTTTTAAAGAAAAAAAGTGCCACAGAAATGCATAAAGCATACCACCAAGAAGTCTTGTTTTAGTTCTCAAGAAAACTCACAAAGAAATACATTTTTTTATTTTATCTCATTTTTATTTTTATACCACTTTATGTCACAGCAGATTTCTCTGCGTGAAATTCGGGCTGCTCTCTCTCCACGGGGAGAGCGCGTCGCCACAAATGCAGCGCCAACCCATTATTTTTTTTTTAACTCTCAGGGATGGTGTCTAAACACCACACCTGTGTGCATGCTGGTGTTTTTTTTTAATACTTTAAAGCGTACCACCAAGGAGTCTGTTTTATTTCTCAAGAAAAAACTCCCCCCCCCCCCCCATCCATTAGACCATGAGTGGTGGTCTGGGTGTTAGTCTTTCGGATGAGACGATAAACCGAGGTTGTGTGTGTTACACATCATTATTTAGCGCACGTAAAAGAACCCACGGCAAAAAGAGGGTTGTCCCTGACAAATTTCTGTACAGAAAAGGCAAACAACAATAATTATCACTGTGTGTGTGTGTGTGTGTGTGTGTGTTGTGTGTGTGTGTGTGTGTGTGTGTGGTGTGTGTGTTATGTGTGTGTGTGTGTGGGGTATAATTGTCTTTGTGTGTGCGTGCGCGCGCGCGTGTGTGTGGTGTGTGTG
>CM060350.1:21822889-21827118 GCA_030674155.1 Stramonita haemastoma | reverse complement strand
GCCCCGTGTGCGAACGCTCACAGAACAATCTTGCGCACATGTTAAAACCCGTCCCGCTTTTCGGAAGAGTAGGCCACTATGTGCTAGTGGGGAACAGATGACAAAATTTACAAATTGCATATACACAGGGACTTGATGTAAAAAAAAAAAATTAAAAGCACGTACGTGAGTGCTTATTCTGTTATCCCCAAAATAAAAGAATAAAATGAAAATGAATATCATTAATTTTTTTTGTTTTTTGGTACCATTTATTTTCTTGGTATTCTCTCGTTTATTTCGCTACTGCTAACTTTTCTTTATTTGTCTTTTTCATAACTATATTTCTTTTTTTTTAAATACATTTTGTTCTTACCTTTCCATTACAAAACGTCTTAGTGCAGTGGACTTTTGAAGGGAAAATTCAAACCAATATATGATATCTTAAAGGTGTTTTAAAAAAAATCGACTTATACAGTTTGAACAAATTGATGTTTAAGGTAAAAGGTGTCCCATAATCTATGTGGTGTAGGGGATCGAGGCATCAGAGACCTCACCTTCTCTAGGGGCCAGCATGTTGAGGGCGGCGCCCATCTTCTCTCCCTCGCTGCTTTACCTTCCCTGACCCTAAAGAGGACAGGTACCCTGGTGAACTGGGGGACTGTACTGAATGCCAAGGCGTGCTGCAAATTGGTGTCTTACCAACAGCCAACATGTAAAAGACTGAACCCTTCTAACGTTGTTAAGCGCATTATAAGTTTTTAGCTTGTTCTTGCTCTGTTTTTAAGTGGGTATTTTTATGTTTTATTTTTTTTATCTTAGTTTTATTCTTTTATATCGAAGATAATGGGATAACACTCTTGTGCTTTTTTACATCCAGTCCCCGTGTGTATGCAGTTTTGTAAATGTCATCTGTTCCCACCGACACACGATGGCCTACTCTTACGAAAAGCGGAACAGGATTTAACGTGTGCACAAGATGTTCTGCGTGCATTTCACACACGGGGCCTCGGTTTAAAGTCTCATCCGAAGGACTAAGAAGGGAAGGGTATTAATTATGTGTAAAGGTTTTTTATTTATAGAAATATATGTTTTTAAAATGTAGAGCACAACAAACACAAGCTTACAAAGAGTATTGGAAGAAAAAGAAATGAATGTAAACAAAATATAGTGTGTTACTAAACAACCTGAATAAAAAAATTTAAAAAAAAGGGTAACAGCGTACCATGTTCAGACTGTGAAAATAAAATCAATTACCAGAAAATAATCAACAGACACAAACAAAGCAAAACAAAAACTGATATGATAATTATCATTAATTTTAAGGGATTTTAGGTACAAATTCTTTCTCTTCTGTGTCTTAGCTGTTGTCTGTTCATTTATTCTGAATTTTTTTTCTTTTTTATGTGTTTTTTTCTTTTCTTTTTCAATCCTCTGATATAGTTGTCGTGGCTTAAAGTGATATAGAACACAATACAATATTTTGTCTTTTATTTCGAGGATAATGGAATAAGCACTCGTGTGTTTTTTTTTTACATCCACTCCCCGTACGTGTGTATGCAGTTTTGTCATCCCTTCCCACCGCCAAACAAAGGCCTACTCTTCCGAAAAGCAGAACAGGTTTGAACGTGTGCGCAAGATGTTCTGCGTACGTTAGCACACTGGACCTTGGTTTATAGTTTCATCCGAAGGACTTTTGGGGGGAGTGGAGTCGGCACTGATGTTTAACTCCGGAGGAAAAATCCTCTTGAACGAGTTTCGAACCCGGGTCAGCAGATCACAAGCGCATTGCTCTGACCACAAGGTGTATCCCGTCCCAAATACAATACAATACAATACAATACAATACAATACAATACAACACAATACAACACAATACAATACAATACACACACAACAAAACAATACAACACAATACAACAACACAATACAATACAATACACCACAATACAACAAAATACAACACAATACAACACAAACACCATACAACACAATGCAACACAATACAACACAATACAACACAACACAATACAACACAATACAACACAACACCATACAATACACCACAATACAACACCATGCAATACAACACCATGCAATACAACACAATACAACACAATACAACACAATACAATACAACACAATACAATACAACACAATACAATACAATGCAATACACCAGGCAGTGTGATCATACACCATGCTGTGCCAAGCTTCACATCAGGAAACGGATTAGAGACAGAAGCCTCTCTATTCAGTGTCGACAAGTTCTATCTATAACTTAAAGAGAGCAGACCTATAACACACACACACACACACACACACACACACACACACACACACACACGCACCACGCACCACACACACACACACGCACCACTCCCCTCATCGTCTCCATCTCTCTCTCTCTCTCTCTCTCTCTTCTCTCCTCTCTCTCTCTCTCTCTCTCTCTCTCTCTCTCTCTCTCTCCTCTCTCTCTCTCTCTCTCTCCTCTCTCTCTCTGTTCGAATCCTGTTCAAAGAGATTTGTTCTCTGGAGTTAACATAAGTGCCGACTCCACTCCCCTCCCCTCCCCCCCCCCCCCCCCAAAAAAGTCTTTCGGATGAGACTATAAACCGAGGTCCCGTGTTCCAGATAACAAAATTAACAAAACTGCATACGCAAGGGGACTGGATGTAAAAAAAACACACATGAGTGCTTATTCCGTTATTTCCAAAGTAAAAGAATAAAAAAAGTAATGTATAGAAATAAATAGACTGCTTCAATCATTGCATCCAAATTTAGCATCTATAATTTTGTTGCTGTTGCTGTTTGGGTTTGTTTGTTGTTGTTGTTGTTGTTGTTGTTGTTTTTGGGGGGCGGCGGGTCAAACATGATCTAAAAAATTATTTGTAAACATCCCAAATATACTGAAACTTTACTATATAACAAAGCCCACCTACAAACCACACAAACAAAACCTAAAACCTTAAAAAAAAACCTGCTTTTACTAACATCTATAACGTAGCAAGCAAACAGAACACGAGCCACAACTTGACACAACGCATGATATATAATTCCATTTATTTATTATTATCATTATTTATTATATTTATTATTATTATTATTTTATTATTATTATATTTATCATCATCATCATCATCATCTATCAATCATCATCATCATCATCATCATCATTATATCATCAATATTTTGCTGTTATAATTTTTTATTGTTAATCATCACAATCATTATTCATCTCATCATCATCATCATCATCATCATATTATCATCATCATCATCATTCATCATCATCATATCATCATCATATATTATTATTATTATTATTTATTATTATTATTATTATTATTATTATTTTATTATTTGATTTTGTTTTTGTTATTATTATTATTATATTATTATTATTATTATTATTATTATTATTATTATTATTATAACACACTTTCATACCTGTTCTCCGTCAGTCCACCACCTCACATCACCACCATCACCATCACCATCACCACCACCACTACAATCCTTAGGATGTTTTCTTCACATACACTTCACACTCAAGTCTTTCTATCCTCTCCCTCCAAAGATGTTTCAAATATTACACTGCGTTCAATGTTGAGTCATTTTCCGACGACGAAGACGGTGAAAATAAGTTGTTGTTATTATCATGAGAAGGCTAAGGGTCGTATACATAAACACACGCGCGTGGACACACACACACACACCACACACACCTGAGCACGCGCAGGCGCACGCGTTCGCGCACAGACAGATATATGTTCATAATAAACTAAACGGGGTGTTTGAATACGCTAGAAAACACGTGCGCACGCGCGCGCACACACACACACACACACACACACACACACATGCGTATGCGCGCACACAACAACACACACATATTAGCACACATACACGCACGCACACACGCGCACGCGCATGCAACACACACACAGGTAATCACACAGACACACACACACACACACAGACAGACACACAGCACACACACAACGCACACACACACACCACACACACACACACACACACACACACACACAGAGGCGAGAACACACATATGGACATATACATCCATACATTATCTAATTTCATTTTTCAGTGAAGAGACGTTAAAATCGTAGAAACAAGAAGCGCGCGTAACGCACACACGCACGCACGACACACACACACACACACACACACACACACACACACACACTCACACACACACACACACAACACACACACACACACACACCACA
>CM060350.1:21797889-21805389 GCA_030674155.1 Stramonita haemastoma | reverse complement strand
CCTTTTCTTCTTCGTCGTCGTAGTCGTCGAATTCTACATTTGTGAGTTAACATCAGTGCTGACTCCACTCTCCCCAAAAGTCCCTTCCGATGAGACTTAAACCGAGGTCCCGTGTGCGAACGCACGCAGAACATCTTGCGCACACGTTAAATCCTGTTCCGCTTTTCGTAAGAGTAGGCCATCGTGTGCCGGTGGGAACAGATGACAATATTTACAAAACTGCATACACACGGGGACCGGAAGAAAAAAAGCACATGATTGCTTATTCTGTTATCCTCGATATAAAAGAATAAATAAAATAAATAAAATAAATAAATTCTTGGACGGCAACTATTGTTGTCTGTCATATTTGCGAAAATGCGTTGCGCCGCCGTTAAGCGCCTGATAAATCAGGCCTAGCATATCGAGGGTTGCCTGCCAGAAGCGGCTATCGGCCACTTTTTCACTTTTTGGTATGTGGAGACTCTTTATAGCATATACGTTACTGTTACAATAAACCATGTGGCTGTGATTGATTTTTAAGTAGTTATTTACAAAAACCATTTCGGTTTATCAAAGTTCTCACCCATCCCAACCCTGCCTGGAATGCCCAGAACACGACAGCCGCTACTGGCAATGCAAATTCATCTACTTCTGATTTCAATTTTCCTCCCCAAAATGTCTATATGGGGATGATTGAAGCAGGTAGAGGCAAAGTGGCTACAGGCTACATTGCTTCAGCATCATTAACTTTTTAAATTTATTTTTCCTCTTCATCACATAAATTGTCATGTTGTACTGACGCCTACTGTCCTAACATCACATGTACGCACGCACACACATACACTCGCGCGCAAACACACGCACGCTCGCACGCAACCGCCCCCCCCCCCCCCCCCCCCACTGAATACATGCATACTATACTCTGATATGTATGAGACAGAGACAGACAGAGAAACAGTCAGCAGGAACATTGCTGAAAGTAGCCTACACATCCACCACCCAAAATAAGCCTTTGTTTAAAGAAAAACCCAAACGGTAAAACATTCGTGAGTAGCTGAACGTACCTAGAACTGAACATTGTTGTGCATGTGTTGTGTCCTAAAGTGGTCTATATCCTGAAATGAATATGCTCAAGAGAGGTAAGAACTTCTCCCTGGGTTTTGAAACAACCTCCCCTTTCCTTTACCAGATGGACTGTCAATGCACAGACTGCAAATTACAAAACAAACGAATCTAAATCTGAAATTCTTCTTGTGAACATGCATATCAATAGAACAACAGATTGTCCTCAGTAAGTCAAGGAGTCTTGTACACGTTTTGAGTTTGCAGTCTCGACATAGCTTTTATCTTATATAAAGTATCTTTTTATGGCCATCATTTTGGGTGGGTTTTTCAAGTGTATTGATAGAAAACGAAGTGCCCGACAGTTTAGAAATAATTTCCAGTTACATTGTTAAGACCAGGTTTTTGCAATTGAAGGTCTTACTCCAGCTAGGGACAGAAAACACATTTAGCGACACAACACACACGTGCAAATCGTGTCTCTGTTTGAGTTCCGAGAGTGGATTTGTTTCTTTCTTTTCTTTTTTTTTTCTCTTGCCATTTCAAAAGAGCCTGACATCTGCATGCAGTGTGGACCACTTGAACAGCTGGGAAAGCAAAATGTGGGATTTTGAACATCATGGTTTTTGCCTTTGTCTTTTTTATAGAAAGACTATGATGAAGAGCAGCACTGGTGAGTAATTTTTTATTTAGAAGTAGCTACTTAGTAAGTAGGCCATTAGGTATGATAGTGGTAAGAAACTCGCGTAAGAGCATGGCAGCAGAGGAGAAGCCCCCCTTCAAACGAGTATTTCGGGCCTTTAATCTTCCTTATTTATTTTAAAACTTAGGGGGAAATCCCTGCTTTGTGAATTTCATGACAACTGCTGCCAAGAAATGTTAATCTTGAGTGCAGCGAGTGATTTGGCACATTCACAAGGACCAGGGCTGAGAGTCTGATCTAGTGTATGTTGTGTCATAAACCAACCAGGCCTATTCCGTGGTTTTTGAAAAACTGATTGAAACAGCTGTGTCGTGAACCAAAATGGTTTGGTACTGTCACAAATACGCATCCTTCAAACACACACACACACACACACACACACACACACACACACACACACACACACACACACACACACACACACACACACACAAACACAACACATCCAGACTTTCAAGGCAAGATTGTTTTTGATTAGGACGTTAAAGCAAGATGTTAAGGGAAGGTTTTTAGTGTGAGCTTAAGATCTTAACCCCTCCCCAAACCCCCCTCCCCCCCCAAAAAAAAAGCGTAAACCCTTACTCATAATTATGTTAATGCTTGAAATGGGAAAGATGTCGAGATGCTCCCCTTCTTCCTACAGCTGATTTTTTTTCTTTTTCAATATTGTCAAATAGTGCTGTAGAATTGAGAAATAGACAAAGATAGATATTTTGGATAAACGATCCTAATATTAAATGGTAGGCAGGCAAGCATCTTACATCAACAGGTGCAAATGGACATCTTGTGTTTTAAGACATGTTTATATGCATTTTTCTTGCTGAAAGTTTTAGCAGAGCAGTTTTGATGTGATCACAAGAGAACTGACAATAATGTTTAAATGGAACGATGTGTGTTTTTGCCTGTGGTAATTGTGAATTTTATCATCTTTACATTTTTTTCGTTCCGAGGTTTACACTCCGAGGTTGACTGAAGATGAAATTTTGCATATGCGACCATTTTGCTCACCGCTAGCTAAGGTTGTCGCTCTCCAACTTCAAGAATGATGTCTAAACCACCTGTGTGCATGCGGGGTTTTTTGTGTGTTTTTTTTTATATCATCCGTTCCTACCGCCACAGAAGGGCCTACTCTTCCGGAAGACGGAACAAGTTTTAACGTGTTGTTGTTGTTGTAGTTAATTTTGCACTTGCTGATATTTTTGTCAGCGCAGTTAAGTTTGCTTGACTCTACATTTATGAGTTGGGTTTGGCTTTATCTTGACAGAAAATGTGGACAATAAGTAAATACGTAAATAATTTGATATCTAAATATAAAAACGTTGCATGTCATTATTCGTGTGTTAAAGAGACTGGAGGATATGAATCTTTCACTACAGCTCCTATCAATGAATGCCATTAATGTTGTACATTACTGGTAATTGGGAGGATCGATGGTCTAGAGATTGATCCCCGTTTATTGCCCGAAACTTTATCACCGTCCACTAGACTGTGAGTGGTGGCCTGCATACAAGTCTTTCGGAACGGATGGTGAACAAGGTCCTGCATGCGCCACACATTCAGCGCACGTAAAAGAACCCACGACACCAAGAAAGATCTCCAGCAAAATTCTGTAGAATAAAGCCCTTCTCATAGGGAAACTAATACACTTTAAAAAAGGACATTTTTGGAGTGTGCACGCTCTTGTGGCAACGCACTCACCCCTGAGAAAGAAGCCCAAATTGCCCGCAGATAAATATGCTGTGACTGGAAGTGGTATTCAATTCAATTTTCAATTTATTTGAATTCAGTTAAGTTGTGAAGTTTATTTTACACTGCTTTAATAATAGAAACGAGTAAAACTGTCATTGTCATAACATGGTGTAAAATTTTATACTTTGAGATTAAAAAAAAATATATCGCTGTAAAATTTGTCACCTACCTTATGAACTTACGTGGTTTTTTTGTTCAGGTAAAACTGGGTGGCCAGGCGACCTGCCATGGCAACCTGTCCTAACCAACGTTCAGCTGAGGGAGGCTGACTCACAACACCAAATGAGGAAGAGTTGGGTTTGCAACAAGAAGGACCAGACAAACCTCAACATCAAGGACTACACAAACCTCAACATAGACCACACAAACTTCAACATCAAGGACCACACAAACCTCAACATAGACCACACAAACTTCAACATCAAGGACCACACAAACCTCAACATAGACCATAACAAACCTCAACATCAAGGACCACACAAACCTCAACATCAGGACCACACAAACCTCAACACGGAACAGACAAACCTCAACATCAAGGGCCACACAAACCTCAACATCAAGGCCCCACACAAACCTCAACATGAAATGCCTGCAGCAGCATCCCCTGAGGGAGGAAGATCAGGCACTCTGCTCTTCAGTCTCCCCTTCCCCTACCATCATCATGGCCACAGATTCCAAAGAAAAGGTATGTAAAACAACGTGGTGTAGTTTAAACGGGAAATGTCTTCCCAATTCTGTAAAAAAAAGGAAAAATATCCACCAATTTTTTTTTATGGTTACTTGTAGTTTTACTTCGGTTACTGGATGTGTTTCTGAAACACCATTTAAAAAGGTACACGTATTTCTTCACCAGACAGTGCCGAAGAAAATTTACAAAAACTGCATACACACGGCGACTGGATGTAAAAAAAAAGTACGAGTGCTTATTTCATTATCCTTGACATAAAAAATATGTAAAGAGTAGCTGAGAATTATTTCAAAATGGTAAAGAAACAATCTGGCAATTTTCATAAGTGTAAACCCATTTTTCATTTTGTTTGGTTGTGATACAGTACTGCGTGACCTAACTTTTACATCAGAGGATGCTGTTGTTGATTTACTACCACAAGTATAATTATTGGTTAGATTTCCCACAGTTGTAAAGTTGTCTTTGAAAATCGTGTTAAGACACTATGTCCTAACAATGAATGCCTGAAACCAGTACCCTACTTGTTCGTTACAAAAAAAAAATGTCTGAAAGCTAACGTAAGAATCTTTCTGTCGAAAATGAGTACTGGGAAATGTAGAGATCAAAAACATTTTTTGAAGAAAAAAAATTTTCAACTGAGGGAGGGATATCTATAATGCATGCTAATGTATTTTTTAAATTTATTTATTCTTTATATCGAGGATAATGGATTAAGCAGTCGTGTGCTTTTTTACATCCAGTCCCCGTGTGTATGCAGTTTTGTAAATCTTGTCATCTGTTACCACGGCACACGATGGCCTACTCTTGCGAAAACCGGGAAAAGGATTTAATGTGTGCGGGAAGATATCTGCGTGCGTTCCCACACGGGGCCTCGGTTTATAAATCTCATCGGAAGGACTTTTGGGAGGGTGGAGTCAGCACTGATGTTAACTCCAGGGGAAAATCCCCTCGACCAGAATCGAACCCGGGTTGCGAGCGCAATATTTCTCTTCGTAGAATTTAATTTTTAACGCTAAAACCACAATCCTACATAGAAGGCAATGAGGTGCCCATGGCTGCAGTCTATGATCTGTACCATAAATGGTTTTCTATTTAATTTTATTCTATTTTCATTATAAAATATCTTGCACACAGGCCAGAAGACCTTTTCATAGAACATCTTACACGTACGTCAGATGATAAAAAAAAAACCTGGATTATCTTACGAACACACATGGTCAAAAGACCTTTTGGTAGGTACATCTTGCACTCACGACAGAAGACTTTTTTCATATTTCCAAAGGATCTGCCAAAATAGACAATAAAAATACAGGATCATGGAACTAAGTGTAGATAATAAAAAAAACACACCATAATTATTAATAACAAAAAAAACCAAAAACATTCAGCGACCTCGTCAAAAGTTTTGCCAAGATATTGTGATATGGATCTGTAGTAGCCAGTTGCTCGGTTTCTTTTTTTCCCCCGGTCATCTTCACTCTCCTGGATCTGTCTGTCCACTGCAGGTTGTGAAGACACCAGCAACACGATGCTGGAGCACAGGGCTCAGTGGACTTGTCCTCACCCACATGACTTGACCTATGTAAGACCGATAGGGAGGACGGGTAACAACCGGAGACAAGGAGCAATGCTTGAACACAGCGCTGAAGAGTTGAGCTTCTGAAGGGGGCAAAGTCTGGAAAAAACGAGCCCCTAAAGGGCTGCATTGCCGCCGCTGTAGTCTAGTGGTTAGGGCGTTGGACTCGTAATCTAAAAAATTGCGGGTTCGATCCAGCTTCGGCTATGGCGTTGTGCCCTTGGAAAAGGCACTTTACGGCTATTTTCCTCACCCCACCCGGGTGTAAAAGGGGTACCAACCTTGTTTTGGGGGGTTTTACCCTGCGATAGACAGGCGTCCTATCCAGGGGGGAGTCTAGGGACTCTCAGTCGTTTAAAACCCGCCACAGAAACCGGGATAAGCACCGGCCTGAATGATCCTTAAGCTCGTGACAGACTTTAACTAAAGGGCTGCATAAATGCAAGACAAGCCCCCCGAATGGCAGCACCCTGCAAGACAAGCCCCTGAAGGACAAATCCCGTATGCAAAAAACAGGCCCCTGAAGGGCAAAATCCTCCATGCAAAAACAGCCCCTGAAGGGCAAAATCCTGCATGCAAAAACAGACCCCTGAAGGGCAACTGAAAAATAAAGCCCCTGAAGGGCAAAATCCTGCATGCAAAACAGGCCCCTAAAGGGCAAAATCCCGAAAGACCTGCCCCTCAAGGGCAAACCCCCTAAAGAACCAACTCCTGAAGGGCACACTCCCTGAAAGATCAGCCCCTGAAGGGCAAACTCCTGAAAGATCAGCCCCTGAAGGGCACACTCCTGAAAGACCAGCCCCTGAAGGGCAAACTCCTGAAAGACCAGCCCCTGAAGGGCACACTCCTGAAAGACCAGCCCCTGAAGGCAAACTCCTGAAAGACCAGCCCCTGAAGGGCGAATCCAGTGCAGGCCTGGCATTGTTGCCCGGGGGATCTAGGATCAGATCCCACTAGGCTGAAGAGCAAAGTTGATAGAAGTTTTGGGGGGCTTTCGCATCATGTCTGCATGACCTCGTATCTCTGAAACAATTCAGGGATCAAAGGGGGCGATGAGAGAGCAGTGAGGACTGGGGTCTCTGTGTGACATCGGACATTCAACATGCAACACCGCATGTGAAAGGTAAGAACTGCAAAGCTTCCTTCCATGAAAGGGCTACCTTGCATTCTTCACATGTATCTTTGTACCGAGTACAACCTGTCTATGCCTGCGTGCATCATGTTCACACGTGTTACCTCAGTCCTTTTACATTTCCCAAATCAAAATTTGTTCCTGGAGTTTTCGGTAAGGCTCAACGATTGCGGATTTTAGAACTTCATCAGGAGCCTTTGAACCTTGCTCTGTGATCACAAAGACTGGCAGACTAGGCGTCGACATTGGGTTTGGTGTCCTAAACTGGCACAGCCAGCAGAACCCTTGCACACAGTGCTCAAGGGGAAAGGACACATCCAGCCCCCAGACTTTGTTCAAAAATTTGCTTGACCTTCCGGGTCTCTCCCATCTCGCCCTGATTCCTTAAAAGTCTTAGCATAGATGTCAAAAAGTCATGTGGGTCATCTTAGTTCTCTGGCCCTGTCACACGTATCAAGACCTCACAGAGGTAAGTACACGTGCAATGTTTTCCTTCTTTTTTGTGCTTTTGTTTTTCGAGGTACCACTGCGAAGTTTTAAGATTTATGTTGAATATTCCCGTGTTTCCATAACTTACCGAAAGAGACAAAACTTCCAGACCTTTA
>CM060350.1:21787889-21795389 GCA_030674155.1 Stramonita haemastoma | reverse complement strand
TTTCAGTGGTGCCAAGAGAATGGTTGGAATGTTGTCCACAGCATGATGATCTTGTTAAATTAAAATCAATTGTTTTATATGTGTTCTTACACACTGCTCTTCCTTTTCAGGCCTGCTAATCTACATGGAAAACTACACCGCAGTGGACTACAACCATACAACGCCGCACCACGGAACACTTCACCACGGAACACTTCACCACGGAACACTTCACCGCGGAACACTTCACCACGGAACACTTCACCATGGAATACTTCACCGCGGGAACACTTCACCGTGGAACACTGCACTGCCCAGTGACTCGCTGTGGGATTTCTGCCACATTCTTGCATGTCAGGAATGGAACTACACAACTCCAGTAAGTAGGCCTATTATTTTTTTCCGTCTTACCGTTGTGGTGTGTCGTGTTGTGCCGTGCCTTGCCGCGCCGTGTCGGTTTGGGTCGCGACGTGTAGCGTCGCGTCGTGTTGGGTCGGGTCAGGTCGCTTGCCATGTCTGGTCGCGTCGCGTCGCGTCGTGTCGTGTCGGGTCGGGTCGAGACAGTCCGGGTCGGGTGCATGCGTGCCGTGCCGTTCCGCATCGCATCACATCACATCGCATAGTGTAGTTTGTATATGATAAATTTCTCTGTGCGAAATTCAAGCTGACCTCCAAAGGAGAGCACATCGCCACCAGAGCATTACCTCCCATTACTTAAAAAATAATTACTTTCTGCATGTGCATTTGTTTCCCTATAAAATGTGACTCTCTCTCTCATCTCTCTCTCTCTCATCTCTCGTCTCAACTCCCTCTCTCTCTCTCTCTCTCTCTCGTCTCTCTCTCTCCTCCTCTCTCTCTCCCCTCTCTCCCTCTCTCTCTCTCTCTCTCTCTCTCACTCTCTCCTCTCTCTCTCTCTCTATCCTCGGGGACTGGATGTAAAAAAAACACATGAGTGCTTATCTATTATCCTCGAATAAAAGAATTTGTCTTGTCTTGTCTTGTCTTGTCTTGTCTTGTCTTGTCTTTGTCTTTCTTCCTCTCTCTCTCTCTCCTCTCCATCACTCTCTCTCTCTCTCCTCCCCTCTCTCTCTCTCCTCCTCTCTCCTCTCTCTCTCCTCTCTCTCTCCTCTCCTCTCTCTCTCTCTCTCCTCTCTCCACTCTCACCAAAAGTCCTTCCGATGAGACTTTAAAACCGAGGCCCGTGTGCGAACGCATGCAGAACATCTTGCACACACGTTAAATCCTGTTCCACTTTTCGTTAGAGTAGGCCATTGTGTGCAGTAGGAACAGATAAGATTTACAAAACTGCATACACACGGGGACAGGATGAAAAAAAGCACATGAATGCTTATTCCATTATCCTCGAAATAAAAAAAAAGACTATAACTTTACTTTTTTCCTCCCCGGGGGTTCCCCCTTAATTTTCGTCTACCTTTCTTTCTCTATCTCGGGATATCCTCATTATCCCTGGGAGGGTAAGTTATGCTTACTTTGAAACGATATAAAAGCGAACGTAAAAATTGATTGAAATTTTTAAATTGCACCAGATTGAGAAAATTTTAAGCCAGGCCGGGTTTGGGAAAAGTTTTGTTATTGAATTAATCAAGGTCGGGTCAGTAGTTAATGGCTCGAAATTGTACAAAACGTTAAACCTGAATTTTGTAAATCTTAAAGAACATAAAGTAATGAAAGATTTTTGGGTTTAATGTTAAAGGTTTGTCCTTTTGATAAATAACCATTAAAAAGGGAATTCCAGTTGGCCTTTTTACTGTCCCTTTTTGTATGTTTTCACCCCTCGGGGTCGGGGGTTCTGTGGGGTCTGGTCTGGTCTAAACTCTCTCTCTCTTTTTCTCCGAATTCTCGATCCTTCAATCATTCTCCTTTCTTAATTTCCTTATTATCTATTTGTGCAGGAATTTAATCTGTGCCTTTTTCTGGCAGATCCTTCCGCCCTAGTGTTGGGTTTCCCGAACCCCCCTTTGAACGCGGCACGGAAAGGTGGAAACACCCAATAAGGTAAAGGCCGGTGTGTTCATCTGTCGTTAGGCATTCCACAGTGAACATTCTGAGAGTGCTGTGTAAAATGCACTCTGTCTTGCAAAATCATAAAATTTCGGGAAAATCAAAGAAAAAAGAAATTATGGCCGTTTTTTTTTCACTCCCTTTCCTATATACAGCTGGGAGTCCTGGATTCCGCAGGGGTTTTTTTTACTTTCAATGGAGAGCACAGCTCATCCTTAAGGGGGTTGGTTTAGGATTTTGGGGGACATCTCAACAAGTTTAAAGCAGAAGATTTTCAATCTCAACATAAATGGGAAAGCAGAACAAAAATTTCAATCTCAACAAAAAATTTTAAAGGCAGGGGAAAATTTTCAATTCCACAACATAGTGTAAAGCAGAAATTCTTTCTAATCCAACCCCTATGTAAAAAAGCCCGACAAAATTTCAAATCTTGAACCAATGTGTAAACAGAACATTTCAACTCCCAACCCAAAAGCCATAACCATTTCCCTATACCAACATAGTGTAAAGCAAAAAAATTTTTAACTCAACATAGTTTTAAGAAGCATAATAACATTTCAATCTCAGCTTAGTTTAAAGGCCGGAACATTAACCCAAACGGTATTAAATTTTGCACTTGCTGACAGACTCAAAAATCCCCCCAACTTTGGCCTTGGGGGCCCTGACTGTTATATGCTAGAATGTTTTGCCAAAAATGACGATGTTTTTATACTTTTTAGAGGGGTTGTGGAGTCAGCATATCATGAGCGCAATGCCCCCAACGCTCTAACCAAACAGGCTGTCCCGGGCCCCCTTTTCCCTACCTACAAATGGGAAAAGGTTTTGGTTTGTTTTTAAAAATGTGGAGGAGAAACATAGGGCCCCCAAAACAAATTTAGCCCCTTTTGTCATGTTTTTTTCCCCTACCTTAATCACACGCTGTTTTTGCATAGGGACAAGTAAAAGAAAAAATAAAAAATTTAAGTTCCCTGACCCTTTTAGAAATGGTTTTTTAGTTGGGAAAGCATAAATATTAAAACAAAATTTTATTTTCCCTTCCATATCAAAATCGGGCCCATATTTTAGTCTTTTGTTTTCTGCTGGGAATTACTTAATGTCAGAAAACCCTCATAGGGTGGGTCCGCATAAAAAACGTTTTTTTCTTCATATTGAGCTAGTAGTGAACAAAGGATTAAGTCTTGTTCCTTTCTCCAGGGTTTTGGGTCCCGTTGGATCAAAGTAAAAAAGTGTTTTTAAGGTATTTTTTGCTCGCTTTGGAATCAAAATTGGGCCCCTAATACATAATCTAGTACCCCAATGTTTTTTCCTTTATAAATGAGTTTGTATTAAAACCCCATAAACCCCCCCTTTTCCCTCATATTGAACCAGGGGTATAGAAAGTAATTTTAAAAATCTTTCCTTCATTTTTGTTAGAAAAGGCTTTTCCCAAAGGCATAAAAATCTTTCTTCTTCATATCGAGTGAGTTGGCACAGGTAAAGTTTTCTTCCCCCATCGGGCCAGATTGTAAAGTCTGTATAAACTTTTCTTTCCTATATGGTGAGTGAGTTTTATTCATAGGAAGAGGCCATTTCTTCAGTTAACTTGGTATCAAAGTACAAGTTTTTTTTCCCCTTAATATTAAAGTAAATTTTTTGATCGGTTTTGTTAGAATTAAAGCAAAAGCTGTTTCCTCCATGTCAATAAGCATATTACGAAGTATACAGTTATTTCACATTGTTTTATTACTGTCAGAGTGTAGAGTTCCTTCTCCTATGTCTAGTTAGGTGATATCAAAGGTGTAAAGCTCTTTCCCCAATATCCAGTTAGCTGCTTACTCCATATGCATGAAGGTCTTTTAATTTTTGTTCCATCATTTTCATAAAACTCTTATTTAGCTTACATTTGAGTAGTTGGTATCAAAGTATAAACATCTGTCTTTCACATTTTTTTTGTATCCAAGTTTTCTTTTCATTGAATATTTTTCTACATGTTGAGTTATTTGGTATGGGAGTATAAAATTCCTT
This sequence comes from Stramonita haemastoma, assembly GCA_030674155.1. Taxonomy (NCBI): domain Eukaryota; kingdom Metazoa; phylum Mollusca; class Gastropoda; order Neogastropoda; family Muricidae; genus Stramonita; species Stramonita haemastoma. Next base: position 21,791,384 of record CM060350.1, on the reverse strand, counting down.
CATTTTGTATTATTAAGTTGGCATCAAAGTCCAAAGCCTTTTCTCTTTACATGGAGGTAGTTTTAAAATTTTGGTTTTTCCACTCCTATTCAATTGTGTGTAAAGGTATGATAGTCTCCCCTTCATGTGGATTGTATAGCATCAATTATAAAGTAAGTTTTTTTTGGAGGAGTTATTTGGTGTCCAAGGGATAAAGGGTATCTTTCGTCATAATAAGTAAGGCTGGTATCAATTATAGTAACGTTCTTTCTTGTATATATGATTAGTTCGGTCAAAATTAGGGGAAAAAAAACTTTTGTATATGAGTTATTGCTATCAGTAAAGTTTTTACCTTTTAGTGTACCAAAGGTGTCAAGTATAAGACTTCTCAGTAGATAGTGCTAAGTTTTCTTTCTGAATATGCTACTACATGTATATAAATTTTCTTTCTATCAATTTTTCGTTTAAACCGCTTGAGGTAGTATGAGACGTTTTCTTACTGAATAGGCAGGATTAGTCCAAACACAATAAGCACTCACACAACATTCACACACACCACACACACAACCCACACCACACCACATCACACACACACACAAGCCGACACACACACAGCACACACAAGGCGCGCGCTATATTTCTATTTATGATTCTCTTGAAGAACATTGTAAAGCTTTACTGGCTTACAACGCGTTATTGTTTTCGCCAAAAATGCCAAAATTAAATATAGATTTCGGATCAGAAGTACTTTGTACAAAACAGAGACGAAATGAAACTCTGAAATGTCACTCGCTTCAGACGGGTTTTTGATGCAAACTAGCCATAGTCTTACGGAAGCATCGCCTTTTAAGAATTAATTCTGCGGTATGGGGAAACAGCTGTATAAGGGAACAGCAGCACAGGGAAAGAGGGGTTTTGGGGTACTGACCGCTTGGAAATATTTTATTCCGGAGAATACCGTGATAGAGACATGATTTGCAAAAGAGATGATATGCAGAAAATAAATAATGATTATAGCATCCTTAGTTTGCATAGCACTGATGTTTCAAGAATTGTTCTATTTTTAGTTTTCTGCAGGACCAAAGTAGGATGGCTTGCAACCACAGTCCATAAATCGGATATCTTCGCTGGAGCTATATAACAACAGAAAAAACAGTGTTCTGATAACCTTTGAAAATAACGGCAATACTGAAAAAGTGCTTAATGTATGAGAGTTACACGGTTTTACCTCAATAGCTTGACACGTAGTTTTGACTTCAAATTTTCTACTGTTATCAAGTATAAGGTTGTTGTTTTTTCTTTTACATTAAGTCACTTGGTTGGTTAGTGTAGATCTCTTTCCTTCCTCTTGAGTTGTCACTAAGTTTGAGTTGTTGTTTTTTTCATTCCATGAAAGAAGTTGGTGTCATAGAATAGAATTATCCCCTTGCTATTGAACAAGTTGGCTCAAAGAATAAAGTTCCAAGCTTGGTATCAAGATAGTTATCAAACTGTAAACTTTTTTCTTCAGATTCAGTTATTACAAAAGTATAGAGCTCCCCTTTCATATTTCTTTGTTTTTTGTATCAGAGTATAAAGTTTTCCCCTCCATATTCATTTAGTTGTGTTAGCAGGCTCTTCCCTTTATATTGAGTTAGTTCTATCAAAGCAAACAGTTCTTTCCTTCAGGTTGAGTTCGCTGGTACACGTGTAAAAGGTTATTTTCTTAATATGGGTTGGTGTCAAAAAAAGTAAAATTGTTCCTTGGAATGAGTTGGTTGATATCAAAGAAGTTATTTCCTTTATTCTAGTTGTTATTAGGTAGTTGTTATTGAGCCAGGTGTTATTAGGTATAAAACTTTTCCCTTCATATTGAGTTGTTGCCAACCTAGTTACCTTCACATTGATTGCATGCTTGGAACAACAGTTGCATGAGAGAACAACACTAAAGGGAAAGAGGGGTTTGACTTACTGGCTACGCGGAAAATACTTCATTCCTCAGAAAACGGTATAAGCGCTATATAAATCCCATATATCATCATCATTATTAGTGTTTCTATATGTGCAAGAGAAAAGACATGCAGACGAATGTTTTTTGTTGTTTTTTTAAATTTTTTTGATATTTTTTTTTTTTTTTAGACAAATGTTAGTTTAAAGCTAAAGCTAACTCTTGACAGTTGTAGTACTGGGGAAAAGGGCCTGCTGTAGTGTATGGAGTCCATGCCCTGTTTCCATCTGTGTCCCTTTCCACGTGTAGATTTTGATTCAGAGTAATCTAGTTCTTTTCAAGGTTTACAGTTCTTCCCTGTGTAGTAAGTTGGTGTTGTATGAAGCTTTTCCCTTCCTATTGAACTAGTTGGTATGAAGTATTAACTTTCATTCCTATTGAGTTGGTGTCATGAAATAAGGTTCCTCCCTTTATGCTGAAGAGTTGATCACCATGTAATGTTCCAAAATTTTCTATTGACTTTGTTTATACATAGGTTTCTTTCAAGATTTTTTTCTTATAAAGGTGTTGAAAAAAATATTAAAGATACTCTTATAATAATCATTGATATAAACAGATTTCTTTTTTCAATTCCAAATCTTTTCACAATTCTATAAATGATCATTGCTAAAAAAAAATAATACAAATAAAAGTTTTCCTTTTTTCTATTTCATCAATCCGTTGAAAAGTGCTTGGGTGCCCTGATAGTTTTGTTAGGTTTATTAGTTATAAATTACCGAGTTTCCTCTCGTTTTATTCTGGTGGTATGATTATAAAGCTGTATATATTTTTTAAAATCCTTAGATGGTTTGATATAAGCTGGGCTAGAGATTATTTGAGGGCTTGCTTCCCCAATTTTCTGATTGGATAATGGCTTTGAAATGATTTTTTTTTAGTGTTTGCAAAACTCAAGAGGGTTTTTTTGGCGCTGTTTTTGTGAATTCAAATGAAGTATTTGTCCATATGCATTTAATTCATAGTCCCATTCTGAACCTTGTTATAACAGTCCCTGATATAGGTCATCTCTAGCTCTATTTTCCCTGAATGCATTCAGATGATCTGTTTAAAAATGAAGTCTGGTGTAGTTCTGTCACAACTGATGTTAGGTCAGGAAATAGTCATCTTTATTTGTAGTGACCACGCTGCAATACCGGCTGAATGAGTTTCGAGAGCAGAGGGTTGTGAAATGAATACAAGTGTGATTGACACCCCCCCCCCCCCCCCCCGAAAAAAACCAACTAGGCCCAGGAAAAACAAAGGCACAAAATTGTCAGGAAAGCATGCAGCAAAAGCCAGAAATAAGAGTTAAAGGATAAAAACTTAACACTACCACAAACACACTAGAGCAAACATAAACCCAGACAAATGTATATCACTTGTTTACACGTGTAGAAACGCATGCAGCAGCAGCACACACTAGAGCAACAATAAACCCAGCCGACTGTTCACTGCCGCTGAACATGAATAGACACAGGCAGCAATTCACACTGGGGCAGTTAGTGCTCTGGACGTAGTAGGTAAGAGAAGTGCTGACTCAGGTTCATGGATGA
>CM060350.1:21780389-21782889 GCA_030674155.1 Stramonita haemastoma | reverse complement strand
TCTGTCTTCTGTCTTCTCTCTCTCTCTCTCTCTCCTCTCTCTCTCTCTCTCTCTCTCTTCTCCTCTCTCTCTCTCTCTCTCCTTCCCTCCTCCCCCCTCTCCTCTCCCTCTCTCTCTCTCCTTCCCTCTCCCCTCTCTTCTCTCCCTTCTCCCCCCCCCCCTCTCTCTCTCATCTCTCGCGCTTCCCCCCCCCTTCTCTCTCTCGTTGATTTTCATTATCATTAATTGTTAAAACTTTTATTTTGGCGTACACCTTTCTTGAGGGCAATGAGAATTGGGAGGGCTAGAGGGAAAAAAGCATTCACACACAAAAAGTGGTGGTTCTTTTTCGTTTTTATTCTTTTTATATATTTTTTTTTTGCCGAAAGCGTATATACCTTAATCTTGTTTTGTTCATTTCATTAAGACCGAGCGGTTCAAATTTCCGTCTCGGCAATATTTGCTTGAGTGTTAGAGTTAAGATTTTCTTTTGTGTAAATTCTGGAGAGAAACAGAAGTTGAAATGAATAGGAAGAGCGACTCGGGTTACTGGCTCTTTGCTTCTCCTGTTCTGTCGATTTACCCCCCCCCCCCCCCCGTTTCTCCCTCTTTTATCATTTTCAAATTGTGTGTGTGTGTGTGTGTGTGTGTGTGTGTGTGTGTGTGTGTGTGTGTTATGTGTTTGTGTGTGTGTTGTGTTGTGTGTTTTGTGTTGTGTTGTGTTGTGTGTGTGTGTGTGTGTGTGTGTGTTGTGTTGTGTGTGTGTGTTGTGTGTGTGTGTGTTGTGTTGTGTTGTGTTGTGTGTGTTGTGTGTGTGTTGTGTGTGTGTGTGTGTGTGTGTGTGTTGTGTGTGTGGTTTGTGTGTTGTGTGTGTTGTGTGTGTTGTGTGTGTGTGTGTGTGTGTGTGTGTGTGTGTGTGATCTTGTGTTCATTTATTGTGAGTCGTTGGTGTGAATGAAGGTTGTTGTGTAATTATATGATATGAGAGTGGATGCATCATACATCATATCATCCTGTGTGCCTGTGAATCGTGGACGAGGAGAGAGAGAGAGTAAGGGAGAGATGAGATGCGAGAGACTGATCCCACAGACCAGCATAAGCATCAAAGACGGATACAGAATCCGAAACCATGGTCACGAAATTATCAATCGTAAGAGCGCAAACTTAATTGGTAGGCCTTCACAAATCAAGGACTTGCCAATACTGCAAGGCGACTGTTTTGTAGATAAAATAGGCAACCAAGAAAATGGTGACACACAGACGAATGGAAGATAGAACGACAACTAGAAAGCAGATAGAGAGGATAGAGTGAGGTAGACAGAATAGATAGATAGATAGAAGATAGATAGATAGATAGAATAGATATAGATAGATAGATAGATAGATAGATAGATAGATAGATAGATAGATAGATAGATAGATAGATATGAATTTAATAATAATCATCCTATTATTTTTATATTACGATTAATACAATGAGTTAGGTTTTCATTTTTACCTGGAATCATTAAATTTCATGTGAATAGAAACACAAGATGGAAGATTGCTAATGCTATGTTTTGTTTATGTGGGGCTTTTTTTCTCTTTTTCATAATTCAATCGTGATTGTTTGTTTAGGGTTTTTTATGAGCCCTTTTGGACTCAGGTTATTAATTTCTTCCATTTTCTTGTAAGTTTTTTTTTCGTTTTTTTAATAAATTGAAAAATGAGTTTTGTTTGATTTGATTTGATTAAAAAAAATGCTTGGCAAGTCAAAAACGCAATTGCAACTACAATTAAAAAAAAAAGAGGTGAGCTTGCCGCATGTCACTTCAAGGTCAAATTTGTTAACAGATATAGGGGTGGGGTGGGAAAGGGATCTGACGGTTCCAGCCTTTATACAGATTTTTCCATTCGAGGGAATTCCCTCCCCCTCCCCCCTCCCCTCCCCCTCCCCCCCCCTGGAGTTAACAATCAGTACCGACTCTACTCCACTCCTCCAAAATTGTTTCCAACGAGACTTTAAGCTGAAGTCCCTTGTGCGAACACACGCAGAACATCTTAGTTTGCGCACACGTTAAAATCCGTTCCACCCTTCGGAAGAGTAGGCCATTGGCTGTGGGCAGAAATGTATGACATTTTTTTTCTTTTTGAAAAACCACATTTAGACAGCAACTACGGTTTTCTGTCTTATGAGTGAAAATACGTTGTGCGGCCGTTAAGCGCCTGACAAGTCAGGCCCAGCACATCTGACTTCGGCATGGTTGAGAATTGTTATCTTAGAAGTCTTCTCTGTAAAAAAAAAAAATAAATAAAATAAAATAAAATAAAATAAAACCGCAACAGAATAGATCAAAAAGGCTGAAATATAGACGCGAAAGAAATGACACGAAGAAAAGGATTACTAAGAGGAATAGAAAAGAGGGAATTCCTAGCATCTATCTATCTATCTATCTATCTATCTATCTATCTATCTATCTATCTATCTATCTATCTATCTATCTATCTATCTATCTATCTATCTATCTATCTATCTATCTAT
>CM060350.1:21770389-21772889 GCA_030674155.1 Stramonita haemastoma | reverse complement strand
TAATGTTATTATATTGGAGATAGTTAACAGTTTAGTTAAAGCCCTGTTGGCAAACTTTTTTGTATTTTTTTCTTGTTTTAACCTCGTTTAAGCTGTTCAATGCCCCCTCCCCCTCCCCCCTCTTATGTTGATTTCTTTACATGTTCGTTTTCTCCTTTATCGTATGCACAGACACTCATAGGTAAAGCACACACACACACACACACACACACACACACACACACACACACACACACACACACACACATGACTAACCAACTTTTGAATTCAAAACAAGTTTCATCTTTGAACCAAAAAACCCCACAGATTTTGACTTCACTAGACACACTCCCGATGTTGGTTTTATTATTTTATCTTTTGCCGCCTAGTCACTCTGTCAATTAGAAAAAAAAATAACATAACTTTTTTTTTAAAAGAAAAAGAAAAAAAATTGACACAAAATCAAAAATGAAAACAGTATATGTTTTTAAAAACTCAATTGAATTACAAGGCTACCCTCGCCATGAATAATTTTGTCAGCAGAAGATGATTAGTGAAGCCTACACAGACAGTGAAATGAATCAGAATTAGTGTGCTTTCTTATTTCCTTTCCGTAAAAACGGCATTCTGTCATGACTTACTTGACTTATGCCTATGGATTCCCTGGGGAACAAAGGGCTGCAACAACACTCCTCCAACAGACTCGGTTCTGGGAGATCCTCTTCAGCTCGGCCCACGTCATTCCGGCTGCCTCGTCTCTGCTTCAATGATTCTGCCCAGGTCTGTTTTGGTCGACCTACTTTCTGCTTCCCTTGTGGATTCCAGTCAAGGGCCTGCCTGGTGACATTTGAAGCAGGCTTGCCGAGGGTATGGCCAATCCATCCCCATTTCCTTTTCTTGATCTCAGACTCAATTGGGCGTGTCTGGTCCTGTCCCACAGTTGTTCGTTTGAGATGACTTCTGGCCACCTGATACCAAGGATGTTCCTAAGACATCTGTTGGTAAATGTCTGGAGTTTGTGGTGTTGGTCTTTGTTGCCCGCCAGGTTTCTGAGCCATACAGTAGGACTGACTTGACTTGACGTTGGTGTTGAATATCCGGATCTTGTTGTGGAGTGAGAGGGCTGTTGATTGCCAAATTGGGCAAAGGGTGTTGAAGGCATGATGGGCTTTATTCGGCACTTGGGTTACACTGCGGTATTGTTTTGGGGGTCAAGTAGCATCTTGAATAGAGTGCGGGTCGGAAATTTGTTTGTGTTGATTTTCACAGATTTTTTTAAAGCATAAAAAATGCATTGTGCACTTGTTTTGGGGATTGAGGACGTAGAGCAATACCAGGTAGTCATGAGAAAGTTGGAAATGATCATCAAATGAGGATTGCTTGTGTTCCTACACCCTTGCCCCCGCGCATGCATATTGGGGTTAGGAAGCCAGCATAGACAAAAGGAGTGGAGGGGTACAGTGTTTACTGAAATTTTTTTTTAAAGTTCAAACCTACCAAATTTGTGCAAAACCACCTGAGTTTTGAGTCAGGGGCTAGTCTTTCTGAAAAAGTGGTTTTGATTTCTGTGGATACCTTAGTACGTGCAGTGCAAATGCAAGAGTGATATATAAAAATAGAAGGAAAAGTTGTCAAAATTAATACTGGTGTGTAGCCTGTTTTGAAGTCTCTAGTCCCTCCCCCCTATCTTTACTGACGGACACTGCCCAGGTAGGTAAACTTGTTGACAGCTCCTACCAGCACATAATGGCCTGCTTTTTTAAAAGGCGGAAAGGGTTCTTAACATGTGGGCAAAGAGCTCCGAATGCGTTGGTACACGGGCCTCGGTTTATAGCCTCATCCAAAATAAATGACTTTGACATACAGTTCGATTTTTTCGACTCATTAGGAAGAAAAGGCGAAGTTGGGAATCGAACCGAGAACCTTACAGTTTACTTGTTGGCAGGCCAATAACCATCCTGCCACCTTCCTGGAAACGACATGGGAAAGAAGCCCATCCGGGTATTTTTAGTGGTGGTGTTAGGATACTGCTTTTGTTTATTTCGAGAAGGGGGGGGGAGGTGTGTGTGTGTGTGTGTGTTGTATGTGTGTGTACAGTGTGTGTGTGTACATGTGTGTGTGTATGTGTGTACATGTGTGTGTATGTGTGTGTACGTGTGTGTGTGTGTGTGTGTGTGTGTGTGTGTGTGTGTGTGTGTGTGTGTGTGTTTGTACCTCTGTGTGTTTGCATGTGTGTGTGTGTGTGCGCGCGTGTGCGTGTATGTATGTATGTATGTATGTGTGTGTGTTTGGTTGGTTGGTTGTTTTTTTTTTTTTTTTCTTCTAGCCCCAAGATAATACATACAGCAGTAGAGGAAGTCTATCTGTGTTGTGAAGATGTATTGCTAATCATAGTATCCTGTCTCCTGTGTCTAGACATTTTGCTTTGCATAATTATGGAGAAGTGTTTCCTTTGTTCGCAATATTTTTTTTTTTGGGGGGGAGGGGGGTTGTTTTGTTACCCGTGGAGGGATGTGAGATG
>CM060350.1:21760389-21765389 GCA_030674155.1 Stramonita haemastoma | reverse complement strand
GCCATCACAATAATGAATAATGATAAGAAGAAGAAGAAGAAGAAGAAGAAGAATACAGACTTGTCTGTTGTACACAGTACATAGAAAAAGGGACGACCACCCCAGAATTAAAAAAAACAATAAACCCAAACAAAAAACAAACAAACAAGCCCCCCCCCCCCCCCCCCCCCCCCCCCCCCCCTCAAGCAACGCTGAACATGTTTCGCTATGAAACATACAACGAACAAATTTACAGGCAGAAATTAACCATACCACCCCCCCCCCTACCCACCCACACCCCTCCCTTACCCTCGACAAAAAATACCCAAGCCAGACCAACCCTGGAACACTTTCTTCTTTGGAAAAAAAAGTTGGATGTATAGCTAAAATATATCTATTGTATTATTTTATTTCAAAGATATACCCCCCCAATAAAAAAAAAAATCTGTTGGTGTGTGTGTGTGAGAGAGAGAGACAGAGACAGAGAGAGAGAGAGAGAGAGAGAGAGAGAGAGAGAGAGAGAGAGAGAGAGAGAGAGAGAGAGAGAGAGAGATGGTGAGTGTTTCTCAACTCAAAAGAGACAGCCAAGAGAAAAAAAAAAAGGTTATGGCACAAAATGTATATCATATATATTTTTTCACTTTTCTAGGTGAACAGTTTTTTGTATTCTCAGAGAGAGAGAGAGAGAGAGAGAGAAGAGAGAGAGAGAGAGAGAGAGAGAGAGAGAGAGAGAGAGAGAGAGAGAGTAGTGCATGCAAAACAATCTGTGTATATCAAAACCCTTCCCGTTTTAAAGAGAGAAATGAAGAGAGAGAGAAAAAAAAAAAAAAGCACAGGGAAAAAATTTAATTATGGCACAAAACTGTAAAATCATCATCATCATCGTCATAATTATCTACACACGTCTGCTCACTCGCCAAGTTCTTCAAATAGTGACGTCAAAGTCACGTGAGGCTGTGCAATTAAAAAAAAACATTCCATGGCACAAAAATTAAAACCCCAAGCCGTGTTCCCTCCCTTTCCAGGTAGACACAATTGAATTATGGCACAGCAATGAAAAAAAAGGTGGGGGTGGCGAGGGGGAGGGGGAAGAGAGAAAAGGGAATAAAAAAGGGGCACAAAAATTATTTACATCAAATCTGTACACCAAAAACAGAAGAATAAAAACATATCCAGTTTTACAACATATACATCGACATCATATTTCAATGATAACAACAGCGACGAATAGAATAATAATAATAATAATAATGAAGACAATAGTAATATTAATAGTAATAATAATAACGATTACAATGATAACCGTCATCAATAATGCCTTTACCTTTGCAAGGAATAAAAAAAATTCATCAAATCTTGATGTGCTGCTGTCGCCTAAATAAAAAAAAAAGAAGAAAAAAAAGAGAAAAAAATAATCGAGGTCCGTTTGCAGTGAGGTATCGTGTAGACTTCTATCAAAAATCAACATCAAATCAACGCTGACGCAGACGGCGAGGTATCAACAACAGAAGTCAAGATCAACATCAACAACAACAACAACACGTAACAATAGTGAACCAGACACTGGCAGTTATCATTTTGTAAATAGGACCAGACAGGACGAGACAATATTCATCATAATCATCGCCTTACAGACTACGAGTTATCATAATGAGAAGAGGAGGAGGAGCAGCACAAGACTCCCAGGAGATAATGAAACAGAGCGAAGCGATGACAATAATAATGATAATAATCAGAAGAAGAAAAAAAATAAGGATCACACTAATTTACACGATCTCAGTGGACAGGTAATGGCACTCGACTCCTAGCACCTTCATAGTTTTGTATAGCTGGAAATATGGATGCAAACAAATTCTCTCCAAAAACGTGTAAAATTTGCCTTCTTTTCAACCACTTCAAACTCCACTACGGACGGGATTTGACCCACCAACCTATCTCGTCTAGGACAAGGTGTGTCACCTGTAATGCCTACCCAAATCCTGTTCTACCCACTAACCACAGCTTCTTAAGCACAGCTGGGTTTTTTTAATGTAAGTATTGTAGTAATGTTTCTGCTCTGCTGTGTATTTTGTTACAAATCAAAAGCTCCAATAAAGTCTTGTTCTCACCCCTTGTCACAATCTCTTCAACATAGTTTTTGTAGACGTTTGCAGCAGTTATGTTTCTGCTATATTAACTTCGTATTTAGTAAATGAATCGTTTTCAAAGTAATCGTGTTTATGTTATAGTCCAATGTCCGATATTATTCTGTGTCGTTTCAGTGGCGTCATTATCAAGGTTAGTAAAGTTTTGTAAGCTGGTGTGCTAATACAGAAGAAATGTTGATAACATTTATGTTTTCTTATACCATTTCTGTTCTACTGTTGTTGCCATCTTCTTAGTATCATTGCTAATGGAATGATGTTTTTAAAAAAGCCAAAGAGCAGAATGCTACACATTAAAAAAAAAAAACCCGCCCTTTTCTTTTAGATTGTTTGGGTTTCTTTGGGGGTAAGGTAAACATCAATTCAAATTTTTGGCTGTATACTGTTGACACAAAACAGGGTAGAAAACTGGCCTAACTCTCTTGTTTCCAGTACCGTATTTCTGTCATACTTAGTCTTTGCACTTAAACAATACAAAGTGTAAAACTTGAGCAACAACAAGGTTCGAGCTTAGGTACTATTTTCCTGCTTTGCCCCATGTCGTGTATCGTATATCTTCCAGTCTAGTCGCAAGCACTGGGGACACCAAACAGCTCAGTCAGTATACACGCATAAAAAGAAAACAGGCCAGTTATCAAAGACTTCGAAAGCGCATATAATTTCTCGAGTTTAAGAGTATTCCACTATACTGCATTTCCAATATATATCATTATAGTTCCAATACATAGACAGTATACCCTCATATACAATATCATCGGTGATGCTGCAAGATAAGGGTTGTGGCAATAGTAGTACTTGTTCAGCCCCCCCCCCCCCCCCCCCCCCCCCTCGAGTTGGCAAAGAAAGCGGAGGCAGTACAGCACTGTGATTACTGGGACTGCCCCTTTCCCTTTCGGTGCCGAGGCACCGTCCTGCAAGATAGCACCAGTCCTTCATTACCAGACCCTCTCTCTCTATTCACATGTTCTGGCACTGGTCTGTTATCAGAGGAGAATTTTCTTCTGCTTTTGTCCTTCTGCTTCTTGCACTCTTCCCCTTCCCCCTTCCCCTCTTCCCTCACCACTTGCTTTTTATGCTGTATGTGACCTCAACCTTTCTCTCCTCTCCCCCCCCCCCCCCCCCCCTCCTAAGAAAATGTTCCATATGCTGTCATGGGAAGTAAAATAGCAAGAAGTAGAAAAGGGGATGGGTAGAGGGAGAAAACGGGTGTTTTTCACATGTGCGCGCGAGCGTACAGACACAGACACAGACGCACACAGACACATACCCGACCCCCTACACATCGATTTGGAAAGAGCTTTTGAGACTCTTCTCCTCCCCTCTTCAGTCCTTATCCTTCCTACCGGTCAGCAGTCAGCTGAAAGACTCCGCCAACCCAATCTTTTCTCCCTGCTTTCTCTCTTCGTCCATTCTACTCTCTGGTCGATACCAACCTCCCATCAGGCCCGCTCTGATCTGACCAGCAGGGTGTACCACAAGGGTCGGCGCGAACGCCTACTCTCTTTTCAACTCTTTTAGAACTGCTGGCTGCAGAGAAGAGAAAGAAGTGTGAGGGGTTGGGAGACATGTTCTTTTTGTTGGTGACTAGTGTGAGGAGTCTAGAGTGGCGCTTCAAGTCCCCTTGTCCTACTAAATATCAGGTTTTTTAGGTAGTTTGGTTTTGGGGTTGTTTTTTTTTTACTTTCTTCTCTCTCTCTCTCTCTCTCTCTCTCCTCTCTCTCTCTCTCTCTCTCTCTCTCTCTCTCTCTCTTCTCTTTCTTCTGTGAAAGACATTTCTTTTGTCCTGTTTTATTATTTTCGTGACATATTTTTCCTTTCCTTTCAGAATTAAAACATCTTCCTTGACAGTGCCGTTCTATTGTTATTTGGGATAGTTTTAAAACAGTGTTTTTATTGAGATAATTTTTCTTCAAAATGTGAAATTCATAAGTTGCTGTACAGCTAACCTTTCATTTTGATTATTGTACACTGATATGACAAAACCGAATTTTATGCGAGCCTTTTACATTTACATGTTGGTACATGGTTTATGCTACTTTGGGTATTAATTCTTTATTTTACACACACCCTGTTTCTCTGTTCTATATCCATCGTTGTAACCTACACTACTGTTGTTGATTATTTCCCTTTCTTCTTCACATCAGAACAAAAAAATCTGTTTTCAGTGGTGAGTAAAAGCAGTCATTAGAAAAGAAAGAAAAAAACGAAAATTTACTATCCATCGTGGGGAAGGTTTTTACCCTCTAAACCATCATCCCCAAAGGAACTGTCTAGAAAAAAAAAATTTCTAAAACCCCAAAATCTTTTGGGAAAATTCCCTAAAAGTGTGGGGTTATGTTTTAATGCGAATCTGCCCCGTTAAATAAAAAGGTAAACAGAAAAGGGGGGAAATCTCTCGCTTAAGCCTCGTAATCGGGTCAGTGTTTTTCCCCATTGTAGGGGGGAAAAAAAAGCATTGCCTTTGGGATTTCATTAGTCCCTTTTTAAGAAAAATGGTGAGGGGGGAAGGGGTGGAAAGTGGGGGGCCCCGTCTCTTAGAAAGAATGAGAGAGGAGGAGAGAGAAGGGGGAGAGAAAAAGGAAGGGGAGGGGGGAGAGAGAGGGGGAAAGGGGAGAGAAAAGGGGAAGGGGGGGGGGGGGAAAGGGGGGGGGAAAAAACAGCAAAGATTTTCCCGTAAACTAAACTTTAACCAATGATTTTTCCCCCATCTAACACCTTACCCAAACCCCCCCCCCCCCCCCCCCCTCCAGCCCCATCCCCTTTGGGTGCCTTTCCCAAAAACCCCCCCCCCCCCCCCCCCCCCCCCCCCCCAAAACGGCCCAAACCCCCAAAAAACCGATTTTTGGATTGTCAGGGGGTTGCACCCAAAAGACCCCG
>CM060350.1:21747216-21749716 GCA_030674155.1 Stramonita haemastoma | reverse complement strand
GAGACAGAGAAGACAGAGAGAGACAGCAACAGAGACAGACACAGAGAGAGGATAATAGTTATGATGCAGATGATGATGATAATCAAATTAGTTATCAGAAGTAACAAACAAACTTTGGCCTTGCTATAATTATGCTTTCACCAAGCGTATGTGTTTTGAAACCCGTTCCGCCGTATGTAAGAGCAGGCCATTGCGTGCCAGTAAGAAAACACACACACACACACACACACACACACACACACACACACACACCACACACACACACACACACACACACACACACACACACACACAATCACACACAATCACACACACACACATGCACACACACACACACACACGCGCACACACACACACACACACACACACACACACACACACACACACACACACACACACACACACACACACACACACACACACACACACACACACACACACACACACACACGAGCAGCTGTCAAACGTAGCTGAGCTATCCCTCTAACCTTGACCCGCAGGTAACCCCACCCTTTCCACCCAACACCACCCCACCCCAACCCCACCCCACCCGATCCCATACCCCCCCCCTCCCCCACCCCTATCCCTACACTCACCCCTATCACTTGTCATATGAGATTTTTTTTTGTTCATTATTTTCGTTTTCATGCAGTTGCTATAACACCTTCACACTCCCCATCTCCCCTCATACCATTTGTTCTTATCCCCCTCCTCCCCCAATATTCCCACATACCACACCGCACACGTGGCGTGCGTGTGCGTGTGCACACACACATACAGACGCACACACGCGCGCATACACACATACACGCAGGCATGCACGCACCACCAACACACACAACACACATACACACGCGCGTGCGCACTCAGACAAAGGTGTGTATATTATTATATTTTATATGTATGTAATATATTTATACATCAATTACATATCTATCATATATGTGTTGTATTATATATATGCATGTGTTTATGTAATGTATACAAATATATAATATAATCATGTTATATGTTTATCATATATGATAAATATATAAAAACAAAAACCTCTCTCTCTCTCTCTCTCTCTCTCTCTCTCTCTCTCTCTCTCTCTCTCTCTCTCTCTCTCTCTCTCTCTCTCTCTCTCTCTCTCTCTCTCTCTCGCCGTCACGTATCCGCCCATCTTCTTCTCTTGTTCGTCCCTTTTGATTATCGTAGTAAAATTACCATACCCATTGTCTCTCCTCCTCCCCCTCCCTTTTTGTGCAAAGGGAGTAGGACGTCTGTCTTTTTTCTTTTTCCTTTTTTTCTCTCTCTTTCTTTTTCTTTTCTTTTTTCATGGCTTGGGGGTCAACCACCCCCCGAATTTGAAAGGAAAGCAGTGGGTACTATTGTGAGACTATTCGCCCAACAGCAGCTTGCCAAGCTTGCGTGAATGAGGTGTTGATGCAATGGGACGGGACAGGGGGTGTGTGGGGGGTGGGGGGTGGAGGGGGGGATGTTGAGGGGTGGGGGAGTGTGGGTTGGGGGTGGGTGGACGAACTGGAAGAAAGAAAAAGACAGAAGAGGAGGAGGGAGATAGAGGAGAGAGAGAGAGAGAGAGAGAGGAGAAGGGAGAGAGAGAGAGAGGAGAGAGAGACAGACAGACAGACAGACAGACAGACGACAGACAGACAGACAGACAAACAAATCAAATCAAAACTTTTATTTCGAGGATTATGAATAAGCACCAAGAGAGAGAGAGAGAGAGAGAGAGAGAGAGAGAGAGAGAGAGAGAGAGAGAGAGAGAGAGAGAGAGAGAGAAGGCTGACTGACTGACTGACTGACTGACTGACTGACTGACTGACTGCAGACAGATAGAGAGATTGACACTGAGAGAGACAAAGAGAGACAGAGAGAGAGACAAAGAGAGAGAGAGAGACAGACAGTCAGACAGAGAGACAGAGAGAGGAGGGAGAGAGAGATGGAGAGAAGAAAGAAGGAGAGGGGGGGCGATTGAAGGCAAGAGACAGAGATTGGAGGGCTTTTTAATTGTGATGGTTGTGTGCTGATGTTCGGATACTGTGTTGTGGTACAATATCCATGATATTATGTTTACATGTTTTACTTTTTTATTACATTGTAACCCGCTTGAATTTCCCTGTCCCTGAGAAGATGTTAAAGATGATTTGAATATGAAATTTATGAAGGTCAGAGAGAGAGAGGAGAGAGAGAGAGAGAGAGAGAGAGAGAGAGAGAGAGAGAGAGAGAGAGAGAGAGAGAGAGAGAGAGAGAGAGAATGGGGTAGGGAGGGGAGGTACAGAAGTGGGGGAGGGAGTCACGTATGGTGATGCTTTGGGGTCAAAAGTTATACAAATGTGTGCGTGTTTTATTTTTATTTCTTTTTAATTTAATTTAATTTTTTTATATCGAGGATAATGGAATAAGCACTCGTGTGCTTTTTTACATCCAGTGTGTGTGTGTGTGTGTGTGTGTGTGTGGTGTGTGTGTGTGTGTGTGTGTGTGTGTGTGTGTGTGTTGG
>CM060350.1:21714716-21724716 GCA_030674155.1 Stramonita haemastoma | reverse complement strand
TGTCGATTGACGGTAGCGATGATGAGAAATTATAAAAGAAGAACAATGTAAGGATACAATGAAAAGAAATTAAAATGATAGGATCATGATAATGATGATAAAAAAATTGATAATAATAAGTAATAATCATATGATAATAATGATAATGATAATGATGATGATTAACAATTATAATCGATTTACTATAATTGTAAACTTGGTCATGAATTATCATAATCATATAAAAATAATAATATATCCATGTCATCATCACCACTATTTAATAATGGTAACAACACAACAACAAAACAATAATATAATAATAATAATAATAATATATATATATAACAATTAATAATAAAATGATGATGATAATGATGATAGTAATAATAATAATAATAATAATAATAATAATAAAAAATATAATGATGAAACAGAAGACGAGGAAACAGTCATATTCACAATGTTTACTCACAGATCAACATTCATAGCCGCTGCTAATCTGTTAGAAAGCAATCTTGTTGGGATAAAGCACATGAATTTTTTTTAAGCTGATAAGATCTTAACAATCTTAAGTTTTGAATTTTGATCCAACAAATTGCAGTTGAAGGATAACAAGAATCACCCCACCCACCCCTTGCCCCTTAAAAAAAAGAATCCTTAAAAAAATCCTCAACGAGTATATGAAAGGTATTTGACTATTATTGAAGATGGGCGGGACAGCTCAGTGGTCAGAGCACTCGCTTTCCCCAAGCTGAGGATTAAGCAGCATCGAGCATGGTTACCAAGTTGATGGGTGACCGTTTGCGCACCTTGGCTTCAGTACAGTTTCCCCAGTTCACCCAGCTGTCAATGGGTACCTGTCCTCTTTAGGGTCAGGGAAGGTAAAGCAGCGAGGGAGAAGAGATGGGCGCCGCCCTCAATATGCTGGCCCCTAGAGAAGCTGAGGTCTCTGATTCCTCGCTCCCTAGGACCACGTAGGTTATGGGACACCTTTACCTGTTATTGAAGAAACAGTAGCTGGATGAAAACAAGCACAGGTAGCCCTCTGACAAACTTCTCCGCCATGGTGTAATCAAATAATGAAAGGTGTTGATAGCAGGTGCAGACATTGTGTGGGCAGGTAGGTTCGTTGTCTTGATAAGGACATTACACTTCTTGTCTCTCAGTCCGTGAACTCTTTGAGGAGTCGTTAAAGACACTGCATTGAAGTTTTTATTTATTTATTTATTCTTTTATTCATTTTTTTTATCGAGGATAATGGAATAAGCACTCTTGTGCTTTTTATTTTGTTTTAACATTCAGTCCCAGTGTGTATGCAGTTTTGTCAATCCCGTCTTCTGTTCCCACCGACACACCATGGCCTACTCTTGCGAAAAGTGGAACAGGATTCAACGTGTGCTTAAAATGTTCTGCGCGCGTTCGCACACGGGGCCTCGGTTTATAGTCTCATCCGAAGGACTCGTGGGGGAGAGTGGAGTTAGCACTGATGTTAAACTCCGAGGGGAAAAATCCCTTCGAACGGGAATCGAACCGGGTCGTCAAATTGTGAGCGCAGTGTTCTGACCACTAGGCTATCCCGTCCCCCCTGTGTTTGCTTTTTCCAGGCCTTGTATCATGGTTAGTTGAAGCTGGAAGAGCCCCATCTCCCTCCCTTCGCCTCCTATCCTTTCAAAGGGACTACTCCCCCAGGAGTTAACACCAGTTAACTCCACTTTCCTCCCCTAAAGTCCTTGGGATGAGACGAGAAACCGATGCGGGTCCCGTGTACGAACGGCACACACGCAGAAATTCTTGCGCACACGTTTAAACCCGCGCGCGTTTTCTGCCTTTGAATTGAATTGAATTGAATTGAATGGATTTTATTGAAAGAGGGTAATGGCATAAGCAAAAGATGACTTTTTACAACCAGCCTTTCCGAAGAGTAGCCATTGTTTGCCGGTAGGAGCGGATGTCAGACAGTAGTTAGCACTAGTAGTAGTAGTAGTAGTAGGTAGGTAGTAGTAGTGTAGTGGTAGTAGTAGTAGTAGTAGTAGTAGTAGGTTAGTTAGTAGTAGTGTAGTAGTAGTAGTAGTAGTAGTAGTAGTGAGTAGTAGTAGTAGTAGTAGTGTAAGTAGTGAGGGTAGTAGTAGTAGAAAAGTAGTAGTAGTAGTTAGTAGTAGATTGTAGTGGGTAGGAGCGGATGTCAGAAGTAGTAGTAGTAGTAGTAGTAGTAGTAGTAGTAGTAGTTAGTAGTAGTAGTAGTAGTAGAAGAGAAGAAGAAAGAAGAGAGATTAGTGATAATGTATGGAATTTTTTTTATATATAATAATAGCGCTGAATCCCGACAAACAAACAAATCAAAGCGCTTGCATTCATAGCATTCACGCGCGTGCGACCGTTCGCAAAATTAATAAGATCAACAGATTTTAAATTCACACACACACACACACACACACACACGCACGCACGCACGCACGCACGCACACACACACACCCCGCACGCACGCACGCACGCACGCACGCACACACACACACACACACACACACACTCACACACACTAAGGCAAGGTGATGGCACTAGGATATTTTTTAAATAAAAAAACAAGAAATCAAAGTCAATTAAGTTGAACAAGCAGAGTACGAACAAGTCAGCTGTTTGGCTGCTGTTCAAGAAATTATGTGATATTGCAAAACTTTTTGTTTTTCTGTTGTTTTTCTCCATTGATATATTATTCATGCTGTTTATAGCCCTACCGACCACGAAAACCATATCAGGGCTGTCACCTCAGGTACTTTCAGTGGCTCCAGTAGCTTTCACTTCAGTTTCAAAACCAACACTTGATACCTTTAAATATGTGGTGGATCGGTGGTCTAGAGGTAACGCGCCTGCCTAGAAACCGAAAAGCCCGGGTTGGAAGTGTGCCGTGGTTCGATCCCCGTATGGGCCCGAAACTTTTCCCCCATCCATTGGACCCACGGTAACAAGAGAGTTGTCCCTGACAAAATTCTGTAGAAAAAAGCCACTCTGATAGGGAAACAAACACAGTTGCAGACAGGGGGGAAAACAATACTGAGTGGCGCTGCTTTTGTGGCAACACGCTCTCCCATGGGAGAGCAACCCGAATGTCAAGCATAGAAATCCACTTTGACTTAAAGTGGTGTCAATGTAAATGTAAATACTGTCAATCTAAAACACACAAAAAAAGAACCCACTTCAATTAATTGTCTGAAGCACCTGAATGATCTCATTCTGTAATTAAGACTGAACATAGCCAGGCTGTACTGAGGACGCCAGCCATTCCGCTTAATTCATCATCCCCACATTACCAAAACAAAAAAGTGTAAACAAGAAAAAAAAATCGCAAACACTTCAGAGTACTAAATTATACACACAAAATTGTAAGCGCTTTGATTTGGTATATTGCAAAATTCAGCGCTATAATATGGATTCCATATGTGATTGTTATCATTCTAAAAATGCCATATGGACAAATAAACACTGCAGAATGTTTAACCGTAACGTGTCCCACTCCTGTCTAGGGGATTCACTCATTAAATGTGACGGATTTTCCCGCATACTGACTATAAAATGCGACAGTTGAATTAACCTGCTTTTTAGAAAAAAGTAGATAACGGATTATTGTTGAGGAACATACATAAAAGCAAACAAACAAACTAATGCATAAACACATACTTGTAATTTGCAGTCAATAAGATATTCATTGGTAATTCGATTCTTGGTTATTTGGTTTATATCTGCCTGAAAATAAAATATCTCTGAAACAATTGGCAAATAACTGTTTAAACATTGACATTGGTATCAAAGACTATCTTTTAGTTGTAATAACATAGAGTTATCAGTAATGTTTGATTATCATAGACTATCTTTTAGTATTGATAGTGTGTAGTTACCAGTAACACAAACGTAGGTAATGTGTTAAATGCTTGTCTTTAATGAAAAGATCATTTGAATATAGTCGAATGATTCAGTTCATTCTTCTTCTCTTTCTTCTTCTTCTTCTTCTTCTTCTTCTTCTTCTTCTTCTTCTTCTTCTTCTTCTTCTTCTTCTTCTTCTTCTTCTTCTTCTTCATTCTTCAGAATTCTTCTCTTCTTCTTCTCAGAATCTCGAATTCTTTTCTTTGCATTCTTGTTCTTCTTGTTCTTGTCTTCTGCTTTTTGCTTCTTCTTCTTTGCATTCTTCTTCAGATTTTTCTTTCTTTCTTCTTCTTCTTCTTCTTCTTCTTCTTCTTCTTCTTCTTCTTCTTCTTCTTCTTCTCGTCGTCGTCGTCGTGTCGTCGTCTCGTGTCTGTCTTCTCTTCTTCTTCTTCTTTCTTCTTCTTTCTTCTTCTTCTTCTTCTTCTTCTTCTTCTTCTTCTTTCTTCTTCTTCTTCAAATTCGTCTTTCAGATTCTATTACATTCTTTTGCATTCTTGTTTGCATTCTTTGATTCTTCTTTGCATTCTTGTTCTTTGCATTCTTCTTCTTTGCATTCTTCTTCTTTGCATTCTTCATCTTTGATTTCTTCAAACAGAATTCTTCTTTTCTTTTTCTGTCCCTGCTTCCTCCTCCTCATATTTTTTGTTCTAAATTCTTAGTATTGCTATTTTCTTCTTTCTTTCTTATTTTTCTTGTCTTTCTCCTTCTCTTCCTTATCCTACATTGCCCCATACTGCTACTTCTACTACTACTGTTGCTGCCACTGTTACTGCAGTCAGTAACAACATTAAAAAACAACGGTAGGTCACACAGATTCTTCTTCTTCTTCATCTTGCTATGGTCATCAGCAGGAACGCAATACTAACGACTATGTGATTATGACTGTCGTTATACCAATGTTGCTCCTAGTATCATTACTGTGACTATTGTTACAGACGTCATTATCATCTTCTTCGTCGTCGTCATCATCATTATCATCATCACCACCACCACCACTATCCTCATCAACAGTATTACTATCAACATTATCATTATCGTGTTTTGGTTTAGATTCCAAACCACCTCAATACCTACATTTGCACGAACAACAAAGAAATGCAATTACAATGTGAAAGCAAAACAAAACAAAAAAACACAACAAAGCAAAATGGATAAGATCAGCGCAGATTTATCATAAAAGATGGGCGGAAAAACCAAAAACAAAGCAGCGAAAAACAAAAAAAACAACCCCCCCCCCCTTAGAAAAACAACAGCAAAACTGGGGTCTGTGTTTAGACACTGTTTTACATACAAATTATCACACAAATACTCAATACATTTACATCAACAGACAAAGCTATCAAACAAATACAATAAATGAAAAAATACAGTCCGAAGATCCTATTTTACATATCACACAAAATACATTAATACATTTCCGTCAACAAACAAATGTTTAAACAAATACAATGAATAAATTCAGCCAAAAGGTCCTATTTTACATAAGATATTACACAAATATATCAATACATTCCCGTCAACAAAGAAACCTATTTAACAAACCACATGAATAGATACAACCAGAAGATCCTATTTTACATAAGATATTACACAATACATTTATACATTTTCGCGAAACAAAAAACAAACCTATAAAACAAATGCTTAAATGAATAAATACAGCCCGAAGATCTATTTTACATAAGATATTACACAAAACATTAATGCAATTTCGTCAACAATCCTATAAAACAAATACAAGAAATGAATAAATGCAGCCTGGAGATCCTATTTTTACATAAAAATAATTTTTTAAAACACACATTACTTTAATACATTTATGTGAATAAACAAACATAAAAAAAAAACAATGAATAAAAGTTATCCAACGTGATGATTCTATTTTACATAAGATAATACACAGATACAGTAACACATTTCCGTCAACAAACAATCCTATAAAACAAAATGCTTAAATAAGTAAATTGATACACCCGGAGATCCTATTTTACATAAGATATTGCACAAATACATTAATAAATTCCCGTCAACAAACAAAACAATTTAACAAATATTTAAATGGGTGAATACAGCCTGAAGATGTTATTTTACATACGATATTACACAGATATACAAATACATTTACGTGTATAAACAGACCTATAAAAAGATACTTCAATGAGGAAATAATAGGCTGAGGATTACTACTACCAAGATATAAACAAAGAAGCGAACAGATAGATAAATGTACAAATAAACAAATAAATAATAGATAGATGGATAAATATCTCTCTGTCTCTCTTCTATCTTTCTATCTTTTATCTATCTATCTATCTATCTATCTATCTATCTCTGTCTGTCTGTCTGTCTGTCCTGTCTGTCTGTCTGTCTGTCTATCTTATATCCCATCCTGTAGTCTGGCGACCGTGGGGGCATCCCCGAAGACTTGACAACCAGTTCCCTCCATTCCTCTCTCTGTTCTGCCTTTCTCAGGATTTTGTTGAGTTCTAGGCCTGTCCATTCGCTGATGATGTCCTCTCATCTCTTCCTTGGTCTGCCTCTTTTTCTTCCTCCTTGGACAGTATTGTCTTTGCAAGTCCTTAGGATAAAGATCATCGATGAATAATCAAATGAAAAGAAAGACGGAGAGAGCTAGAGAGAAAGTGCAGTGATACATCTATTTTCGATAAAATATGCAAATAATTATCACACATAAATGATTAAATAAATGATTAAAAGCATGAATGCATGATTGGACGAAGGAATGAATGAAAAAAATCATTAAATGGTAAACGAATACAAAAATACTTAGACAATTGATGAGTACA
Organism: Stramonita haemastoma; assembly: GCA_030674155.1. Lineage (NCBI taxonomy): Eukaryota > Metazoa > Mollusca > Gastropoda > Neogastropoda > Muricidae > Stramonita > Stramonita haemastoma. The sequence continues at coordinate 21,718,011 of CM060350.1, read as the reverse complement.
GAAATAAACTAAAGTGGGAAACCTTCTTCTGTCAGGATATAGAAGCAGACTAAAACTGGTGTTAGACACCAACCAATCAATCAACATCATCAACAATCAATCAACCAACCAATCGATCAACCAATGGACACAAAGTGAAGTATTTTTTCCCCGTGAAGATATGCAAAATAAGATCGCTATGATAGACGAATTAAAAAAAGGGATATAGATAGATGGATGGATGGATGGATAGATGGATGGATAGGTAGACAGACAGAGACAGACAGGACAGATTGATACAGACAGACAGACATGTGCGCTAAAATGTTCTGCTTTGGTTTACACATTGGACCTCGGTTTGTAGTCTCCTCCGGACTTGTTGGGGAGTGTAGTCGGAACTGATGTTATTTCCAGGAGAAAAATCCTTTTGAACAGGGTCCTCGGTGGTGGCTCGAACTTGGACCGTCAGATCACGAGTGCAACGCTCTAACCACTAGACTACCCCCGCCCCTCCCCTCCCCCCCCCCCGTCGTACCGTTAAGATAATTAATACATTGAAACTGTAACGATTAAATGTGATATTGAAACTGTATATAGAACCAAAGAAAAAATCTAAAATTTTAAGTTAAATGATACGTTGAAGCTGTGTACTGTTAACATTGTGGAAATACTTTTTAAAACAGTTGCTATGAAATTTGGTATGGAAAGTTTTGTTCCGTTAAAGTAAGGAAACCGGTTAAAACTAATGCGATTAAGTCCTTCCTAACTGAAACTGTATCATTCAAATCATAAACAAGATTTAAAAACTGTTGCGACTGAAATCGTATTCAAAACTGTTTTGTTAATATGTTGAAATAGGTAAAGTAAAAATGTGGCCATTGTTACATTCGAAATTGACTTTGTTTTTAAATATGGAAATAATGATACTGAACTGTCTTAAACATTAAACGGTCTGATGATGAAACTACTTGAAATCTTTTAAAGAAACTGTGTCGTTTAAATTTATTTTTTTAAAAGACGAAGATTAAAACCTTGCAATTCAGATCTTGCATTGTAATCATTCCGTTAACATGAAATGGATTAAAAGTTGCTTCAATGCGATGCAATCTTGCATTGCAGTTCAAATCTTGCATTGAAACTATTTCATCGAAATGAGAAGATAGATTGTAATTGTTGCGATGAAGTCTGAACTACGATATCTTTTTTTAAACGGAAGCTCTTGTTGTTGTTTTTGTTGTGGTTGGTTGTTGTGTTAGTGGTCTGTAGTTGTTGTTGGTGTAGGGGTTTTGATTTGTCTTGTATTACACTTCAACAATAAGGAAAGGTAGTACGGTGTAAATATTATTTTTGACACACACACACACACACACACACACACACACACACACACACACACCACACACACACACACACACAATCTATACTATCACCCACTCTCTCTCATCTTATATTATATCTATCTATTATATATATATATATATATATATATATATATATATATTATACAAGAGAAATATGGCATTACAAATCGGTTTATATCTGTAAAAACAAAATACAGCAAAATGATATTGATTAAATACTGACTAAATATGTTATATCTGGTAAAAAAACAACAACAACAGTGAAATGGTATTAACTACATCAGTTTATATCTGGTAAGAATATATACAGTGAAATGATATTAACTACATCAGTTTATATCTGGTAAACAAAAAATACAGTGAAATGGTATCAAGTACATCAGATATATCTGGTTAAAACAAATTACAGTGAAATGATATTAACCATTTCAGTTTATATATATCTGGTCAAAAATGTACAGAGACATTATATTAACTAAATCAACTAAATCAGTTTGTATCCGTAAAAAAAAAAAAAAAACAGAGCTAGAGGTATCAACTAAGTCAGATCTCTCTCTTCTCTCTCCTCTCTCTCTCTCTGTCGTCTTCTCTTCTTCTCTCTCTCTCTCTCTCTCTCTCTCTCCTCTCTCTCTCTCTTCTTCTCTCCTCTCTCTCTCCTCTCTCTCTCTCTCTCATTATATATATATATTATGTTGAGAAAATAGTACTGGGGGAAAAACAAGTGCAGGTAACCGCTTACAACTTCTCAATCATTTTATCAAAAATTATCTATCAAAGATTCATTTTATTTTATATATAAAAACATCTGTAGTAATATATATATATATATATATATATATATATATATATATATATATATATATATTATATATCTATATATATCTATATATATATATATATATATATATATATATATGCATTTAATTTATTACAAAATTTAAACCTGAGAAGAAGCGCATCAATTATGTTATACTCTGGGATTTTCCTGAGTTTGTTTGTTTGTTTGTGTGGCTCGGGGTTTTTTGTTTTGCGGTTTTTTTGTGGGTTTTTTGTTAGCTCTTTGTCTTTTTTTCTCTTTCTTGTTTTTCTTTTCTTTTCTTTTTTGTTTCGTTTTGTTTGATTTTCAAAGAGCAAACAGAATTTATGAATACGGTTAAAATTATGTTTAGAACAAGTTGGCGTTTCGTTTCTGTGTGTGTGTGTGTACGTGTGTGTGTGTGTGTGTGTGTATGTGTGTGTGTGTGTGTGTGTGTGTGTGTGTGTGTGTGTGTGTGTGTGTGTGTGTGCGTGCGCGCGCGCGCGCGCGCGCGCGCGCGCGCATGTACGTACGTACTTATGTGCTTGCGTGCGTACGTGCGTGTGCGTGCGTGCATGCGTGTGTGCTTTTCTAACCTAAAAGTAAAAAAAGGATCTGTCTAAGATTCTTCCTGAAGACGTTCATTGTTTGGTAAACATTTGTAACGTCAGGACTTTCCAGTGATGGACAGAAAGTTGATCTCGCTCTCTTCTCCATCGTGTCACCCAGAATGTAACGTCACTGCGTTTCCACTGATTTCAGAAAGTGCAACGTCACTTCTTTCCATTGATATTTTGACTGAAATGAGTAACGTCACTTCTTTCTATTGGTTTTTGACTGAAAAGTGTCCCGTCACCGCTTTCCATTGACTGAAGAAGGTGTTTATAACGTCATTGTGCTTTCCGTGGATTGACTGAAAGTGTCACGTCACCGCTTTCCATGGACTGGCCTGGAAGTGGTAACGTCACTGCTGTACGTCCACAGACTCGGAAGGTGTAACGTCATCGCTTTCCGGATGGTGGTGGATTGAATGGGAAAACACCTATAGATACTTTCCGTTGATTTTTTTTCTTCTGAAAATGTGTCTTGCCCAGCGCTTTCTAATTGATTGATCGACTGAAACTTCAACGCTTCCTCTTCTTGCTTACTTACTTACTAC
>CM060350.1:21706402-21708902 GCA_030674155.1 Stramonita haemastoma | reverse complement strand
TCCTGTGTGCGAACGCATGTAGACCACCTTTTGCACACGTTAAAACCCGTTCCGCTTTTATGAAGTAGCTGTAAGGCCAATTGATGCACTGGCGTAGATATAAAGATGAATAAAATAAAATTAAACAATAATAACAAAAAACTATTCAGTATACAGATTCATAAAAAAATACTCATACGTATACAAATTCACAACTTACACAATATACAAATTGATAAAAGTTACACAACATATACAAATTTATATATAAAAAAAATGTTACGCAATATTCAAATTCATAAAAACAACTTGTATTATATACAAAATACATAGAAACTGATATCATATGCACAACGAGAAAACAACTTTATACATTAAACATACTTATAGATATTTTTTATATTAATTTTAAAAAATTTTTTCTTTCATATCGAGGATAAGGGAATAAGTACTCATGTACTTTTTTTACATCCACTCCCCGTGTGTATGCAGTTTGTAAATCTTGTCATCTGTCCCACCGGCACACAATGGCCTACTCTTACGAAAAGCGGAACAGGAATTAACATGTTCGCAAGATGTTCTGCGTGCGTTCGTACACGGGGCCTTGGTTTATAGTCTCATCCGAAGGACTTTTGGGGATAGTGGAGTCAGCACTGATGTTAACTCCAGGGGAAAAATCCTTTCGAACGGGAATCGAACCCGGGTCGTCAAATTGCGAGCGCAATGTTCTGACCACTAGGCTATCCCGTCCCCCAAGACGTTATGTGCAACAATAAGCAAACGACTTCTGAAATATACAAACGTGTAGAGTTACATGTTAATGAGCAACAAAAATGAAACAACTTGATATAGAAATACATACACATACATACATACATACATACATACATACATACATACATACATACATACATACATACATAATACATACATACTACATACATATATATATATATATATATATTATATATATTTATATTATATATTATAAAATTGTTTTCACCGTATCAACAAGAACACAACTTATACAATATGACAAATACATATAAATAGTTATGTTAATAGTATCGTCTTTCATACTATAACAAATAAATATTATGTTAAGAGTATCAACAAGAACACAACTTATGTAACATACTATATACATATAATATGCTATGAACAAGGAAACATTGACAATATAAAAATTATCAATACATATAAATAGTATGCTAAGATTATCAAGATGAAAACAGCTGATACAAGTACATGTTAGTATGTTAACAATATCAACATTTACAATATACAAATACATATAAATAGTTATGTTAACAATATCAACTTTTACAATATGCAAATACACTATAAATAGTCATGTTAACAGTATCAACTTTTACATATAAATATTATAGTTATATTAACAGTATAAATTTTTACAATATACAAATACATATGATTAGTTATGTTAACGGTATCAACTTTTGCAATATACAAGTACATATAATTAGTTATGTTAACCGTATCAGTTTTTACAATATACAAATACATAATTATAAATAGTTATGTTAACAGTATCAACTTTTGCAATATAAAATGCATATAAATAGTTATGTTAACGGTATCATTTTTTATAATATACAAATACATATAATTAGTTATGTTAACCGTATCAGTTTTTACAATAACAAATACATAATTATAAATAGTTATGTTAACAGTATCAACTTGTGGATGAGACTATAAACCGAGGCCCCGTGTGCGAACGCACACAGAACATCTTGCGCACACGTTAAAACCCCGTTCTGCCTTTCAGAAGAGCAGGCCATTGTGTACCGATAGGAGCGGATGACAAAATTATATTAAAAAAAAAAACCAGCATGCACACAGGTGTCGTGTTTAGACACAATCCCTGTGGAAAAATCGGGGAGTTGGAGTCCCAGGGCGGCTCGGGGCTGTATTTTGGCAAACATTCTGGCGGCTCTGCGACGGTACTGGAACCATTTGTATCGGTCATTGCCTTTCCAATGGACCATTCCAGTGGCGTGGAGAGGCGGGGTCTGCTGCATGGGTAACAGCTTGCCCTCCATACTTACTTACCCAGGATGCGCCAAACTCCATCATAGTCTTCCGAAACTGATGGGTGCCAACTACTACTACTACTATCAACTTTTACAATATACAAATACATATAAATAGTTATGTTAACAGTATCAACTTTTACAATATACAAATGTATATAAATAGTTATGTTAACAGTATCAACTTTTACAATACACAAATACATGTAAATAATTATGTTAAAAGTATAACTTTTACAATTTGCAAATACATATAAATGGTATGTACGTATAATTTTATAACAAAGTATAAACTTTTACAATTATACAAATACATAAGATAGTTATGTTAAGGGCATAATATAAACTTTTACAATAAAACATATAAATAGTTATGTTCAGAATATCAACAAAAACACAACTAAACAATAAACCAACACAAATAAAAAGTTACATTAAAAGTATCATAAAAAACACAGCTCTAC
>CM060350.1:21693902-21696402 GCA_030674155.1 Stramonita haemastoma | reverse complement strand
TTCTCTTCTTCTCCTTGTTGCTGTTATCATTATTGTTGTTATGTTATCATTGATAATTATTATTAGGTTATTGGAATAATAAAAACAATAATAATAATCATCATCATTATTAATCAATCTTCATCAATTATTGCTTATGATCAATATTATTACTATATATCATTATTGGTACCATTGTTATCATCAATTATCATTATTATTGTCATTTTTAGTTTCACCAACATCATCATATTATAATCATCATCGTCATCCTTGTTGTTATTGTTGTTGCTGTTATTATTATTATTGTCATTAGTCCTTGTTGTTGTTGTTAATTTTTTTTTTCTTGTTGTTTGTTGTTGTTGTTGTTGTTGTTGTTCTTCTTCTTCTTCTTCTTCTTCTTCTTCTTCTTCTTCTTCTTCTTCTTCTTCTTCTTCTTCTTCTTCTTCTTCTCATCAACATTATCATCATCGTTATCTATCATCATTATCATCATCATCGTTATTTTTACTTTAGCAGCAGAAGTAGTAGTGCTAGTAGCAGTACACTGATAAATTATCATCATCATCAATCGCTATATATTATTATTATTTATTATTATTATTATTAATTAGTTGTGTGTTGTTTTATAATTATTATTATATTTATTATTATTATTATTATTTTATTATTTTATGTATTTTGTTATTATTATATTATCATCATCATCATTATTATAATCATCATCATCACAACACAACAACTCATCATCAACAACAAATCATCATAATCATAATCATCACTATTATTGTGTTTTTTTATTATTTTATTATCTGTATCACAGTTTTTTCCAAGGTTATTATTTTTACAATCAGACGTACCCAAATACATGTATACATCCCGTTGAAGAACGGTCACACAGTGGACTCGTTGATAGGCTGCTGTTGGATTGAACTGCTTCTCTTTTTTGTTGTAGTACATTAATTGTCAAAGTACTTCATCAACAAGCATACACTATAATAATTACGCTTTAGTCCAAGAGTGGTATCGGAATCAGTCAACCGTTGTTCGCCGAAACTGTGAAGTCACATGTCACAGTAATATATGTTTTATCATGACAAGGATATTAACAATTTTTGCTCGTTAGCTTGTCAAGGCTACGCTTGTGTTTTCGTGACACCTTTTGAACCCCCCACCCCAGAAAAGAATTTTCGGGGAGCGTGATAGCCTAGTGGTTAGAGCTTTGAGCTCGTGATCTGACCACCCCGGGTTCGGGCCCCTACTGCCGAGCCACCCATTGGTGGGGGTGTTTTGTTTTTGTTTGGTTTTTCTCCGGGGTAGCTAGAGAAGAAGAGGCCGCCAAAAGAAATCATGGGTTGACAACATCAAAGACTGGACCGCCCAACCCCTACAACAACACCTCGTACTAGCCACACAGGATCGTGAAGCATGGAAAAAGATCTCTGTTGCGTCTTCTCTCATGTCCCCCCTACGTCCTTTGGGACATGGGACTGAGTGAGTGAGTGAGCTAGCATTTGTCCATTCCACCCAAAAGTCCTTTACATGAGTCAAGTCAAGTCAAGTCCAAATTTTATTTCCAGATGGTACATTGAGTAAGCAATAAATTTGATTTTATTATTTTTTGAGATCATAATAACCAGAGGTCCTGTTTACGAACGCACGCAGAACATCGAGCGCACACGTAAAAATTCTCGTTCCGCATTTAGGAAGAGTAGACCATTGTGTGCCGGTAGGAACGTATGATGCATTTGGAAAAAAGATTGCATGCAAACTGGCTGGTGTGTTTAGACACCATCCCTAGGTCTGAATGCGGCTGCTTTTAATGGTAGGCAATGGGTGTTGGGTTCTTTTACGTGCGCTGATTTATTCATTATTTATTTATTCTTTTATATCGAGGATAATGGAATAAGCACTCTTGTGCTTTTTTACGTCCAGTCCCCGTGTGTATGCAGTTTTGTAAATGTCATCTGTTCCCACCGGCACACGATGGCCTACTCTTACGAAAAGCGGAACAGGATTTAACGAGTGCGCAAGATGTTCTGCGTGCGTTCGTAAACAGGACCTCTGAATAATTATTTGTAACACACAGAACCTCGGTTTATCGTCTCATCCGAAAGACTAGCACCAAGACCACCACTTAATGGATGAGGGGAAAAGTTTAAGGCCCAAACACGGTTCGAACCTTCGCCACACTTCGACCTGGACTTTTGGCTTTTTAGACTGGGCGCGTTACCTCTAGAACACCGATCCATGATTATTATTTAGATGAAAAACGTTGAGTTCATGTTTCTCGTTTTTAATTTTATTATTTACTCGGACAGAAAAAAAAGGTGGATGTATATTGTCCAGAGAATAAAAACAACAAAACAACAAACGGTATTTCAGTGGTCTAAAGGTAACGCACCTGTCTAGAAAATGACAAATGCAGGTTCAATACCCGTTTGTGCCCGGAAATTTGGGGGCCGCCATCCAGTTGACCTTCAGTGGTGGTCTGGGTGCTAGTCCTTTGGACGAAACTGAA
>CM060350.1:21676402-21681402 GCA_030674155.1 Stramonita haemastoma | reverse complement strand
CGAAAAGCGGAACAGGATTTAACGTGTGCGCAAGATATGCGTTCGCATACAGGGCCCCCGCCTGGTTTACAACCTCAACCCTATACTAAGACTTTTGGGGAGAGTGGAGTCAGCACTGATGTTAACTCCAGGGGAAAAATCCCCTCGAACGGGAGTCGGACCCGGGTCGTCATATTGTGAGCGCGATGTTCTGACCACCAGGCTATCCTGTTCCCCTGGGTGTGTTATTACTTACTTACTCATTCACTCAATTCTTTTTCTTCCTTCCGCTTCCTTTCCGTTCTTCTTCTTTCCTCCCTCCCTTCCTTTCTTCCTTCCTCTCTCTCTTCCTTCCTTTCCTTCCTCCCTCCCTCTCTTCCTACCTTCCATTTTTCTTTCCTTCCTTCCGTTCCTTCCTTCCTTCCTTCCTTCCTACCTCCCTCCCTCCCTCCTTCCGTTCCTTCCTCCCTCCCTTCTTTTCTTCCTTCCTCCCTCCCTCTCATCCTCCCTCCTCTCCTTCCCTCCCTCCCTCCCTCCCTCACACACCCAGAAACACCGTGTAATGTAACTCCACGTAGATAAAATATAAACGTTGTCCGTGTGTTTTTTCCCTCTCCCCCCCACCCCCCACCCCAACCCACCCCAAATCACGCTGACCTTGAACGAATCAACCTTTTTTTCTCCCCCCCAAAGCAGGCATGGGGCGAGGCGGGGTGCCCTCCCCGGAGGCGGCGGCGGCTCGCACGTCAACCTGGCGGCCTACCAGGCCTTCGCCATGCAGCAGAGAGCGCTGCTGCAGCAGGCGCTGACGTACGAGAGCTACCTCCACAGCGCCGCGGCGGTGACGCAAGCGCAGATGTTCCCGCAGCAGCCGCCCCCGCCTCTGATGCAGGCCAACAACAAGGAAGGCATGGCCCTCTGTCTGCCCCCAGGAGCCGCGGCGGCGGCGGCAGCGGCTGCAGCAGGAGCCTTGGTCCCCAGGATGATCGTGGAGGATGGGGGAGCAGGAGGAGGAGGAGGAGCGAGGCGAGAGTTGCAGCAGCAGCAGCAGCAGCAGAATCAGAATCAGAATCAGAATCAGCAGAGGTCCCCAGTCAAGTTGGAGCAAGTCACCCCGCCTCATACTCCCGGAGAAGGTGGAGGAGGTGGTGGGGGAGGTGGGGAAGGGGTGATGGTGGTGGAGAAGCGAGGTGTGATGGGGGGAGGTGGTGGGGGTGGTGACCCTCATGGAGGTGGAGGAGGGGGGGTGGTGGTGTCTCTGCAGCACAGCCCCCTCAGTCCCCGCTTCCTCCCTTCCTCCACCTGCTCCTCTTCCTCTTCCTCCTCCTCTTCTTCCACCTGCCCCCCAGGGAGTGGAGGTGGGGGACCTCACCCCCCGCACCCTCCCCACCCGCACCACGGCCCTCTCCCCCCCCTTCCCTTGCCCCTCTCCTCCCCATGCGCTCTCCCCCTATGCTGCTCGCTGTGGGACGCGGAGGCGTCTTCGGGCCGGCCAAGACTCCCGGGGGAGCGTCGTCCTCCTCCTCCCCGCCCTCCATGCACTCCCCCCACCAGCTGTCCCCCCCCTCCCACCACCCTCACCACCACCCGCATCACCACCATCATCACCATCATCTCCAGCAGCAGCAGCAGCAAGCAGCAGCAGGCTAGGGGAGGAGCATCGTTGCCCTCGTTCAGCAGTTTCTGCCACCCGCCTCACAGCTCCACTAGCGACTTCGAGAGCGGAGATGCAGGTCGCCGCCCTACCCCTACCACCCCTTCTTCCCTCTCTCTGGGCGGAGGAGGAGGAAGCGGAGGAGGAGGAGACGAGGAGGAGGAGGATGAGGAGAGACGAGGAGGAGGAGGAGGAGAAGGGGAGAAGGACAAGTACCCTTGCGACAGCGTCATGGACCTCAGCATCAACAAAACCCGGACAACAACAACCATCACCACCACAATAGACCCAACTCCAGCTCTGACAAGAGTTCAGGGTCTTCTGACAACCCCAACACCAGAGCCTCCACGCCAGCGGACGCTCGCGGGGACCACCCCAACCACCCCCACCCTTCCCACCCTCACCACTCCATGCCCCCTCCCGCACCTTCCAAGACCCCGGGGAGCGAGTCCGAATGCGAGGGGAAGCGGGACGTGACCACCACCTCGGCGACGCCCTTGGCGGACAGCGGGATCCACCACTGTCAGCACTGCAACATCTTCTTCTACGACTACACCATGTACCACCTGCACGAGAGCCTGCACATGCCCTACGAGGACTACCCCTTCCGCTGCCCCTCGTGCGGCAAGCACTGCCAGGACCGCATCGAGTTCATGTTCCACACGGTGTGGCACGTCAAGTACCCGCACACCATCCCCAACTACGAGCCCTTCAAGGACAACTTCATCTCCTCGTGAAGAGAGATGAGGATGGGGAGAGGGTGTTGGTTTTTTTCTGTGAGGGTGAGTGCGTTTTTGTTTTGTGTGTTGGGGGTTGGGTGTGGGGGGGTGTTGGGGGGGGGGGGTTGGGGGTTGGTGAGTGTGTGTGGTGGTGGTGGTGGTGGGTGTGTGTTTGTGTGGGTGGAGGTGGGTGTGTGTGTTGTGTGTGTGTTTGTGTGTAAAGTCAAGTCTAACTTTTATTTCCAGATGGTACATTGAGGAGGAGGATGGTACATTGAACGTGGTGTGTGTGTGTGTGTGTGTGTGTGTGTGTGTGTGTGTGTGTGTGTGTGTGTGTGTGTGTGTGTGTGTGTGTGTTGGATTGTTGTGGGGCGGTTGTTGGAGGGGGGGGGGTGTTCTTGTATTTGTCTTTGCTCTCTCTCTGAGTGCCTTCCACAACGTTTACCCACCAGCACTAAAATAGTGAACTTATCGCTTCTTTCAAGAAATTTTTCCATCAGCTCTCAGAACTGCAATAGTCAGACCTCTACCCAAAAACATGACCTTGATTCGAAAATTCTGAAAAAACTATAAACTGGTCTCAAACTTGTCTCTATAGTACTTGAAAAAGTAGTTCTGAAACAGCTCAGCAGTCACCTCCACTCCAATAATACCCTTCCCCATTTTCAGTCTGCCTATCGCTCCAGCCACAGTTACCGAAACCACCCTAGTCCAGACCTTAGATACGCTTTTACTAGCTTCTGATGACAGGAAAAATCTCCCTTCTTACGCTTCTTGACTTGTCTGCAGCATTTGACTCTGTTGACCACTCAATTCTTATTCCCCTCCTCCAAAATACGTTTGGTACTGATGGCATAGCACTCCATGGTTTAGTCCATACCTCACGAACTGTTTCCAGACAGTAAATTTGAGCAAATTTCAATCACATCCTGCTAAAGTCGTATGTGGAGTCCCGCAGGGATCAGTTCTGGACCCTGTTCTCTTCATTCTCTACACTGCTCCACTTTCAAATAATTATAAGAAACAACTATCAAATTGATCATCATTTCTATGCTGATGATACTCAGCTTCAATACAGGGATACTCTTGAAAACCTGCCTTTTCCTCCAGACAAATATGTCCTGCTGCCTTCAGGATAAGCAAAAACTGCATTATACAGAAAAAGGTTACAATCAAACGCCGATAAAACTGTAGTTGTGCTTGTTGGGACCAAACCTAAACTCCCTCCATCTCAACAACGTAAATAGAGTTTGGTGATACGTCAGTCCCTCTGTCCAGCTCTGTGAAATAAATTATGTAGGTGTGTTATTGACGACACACTCTCTGTGTGCATAAATTCAAAACCCAGACCTGCCAGTCCTGTAATTACCAGTTACGGCGCATATTTCAGAGCTAAGATTTTCCCCTCCTGTTTCATCTTAAAGCTGCCTCTGCTCACAACAGCCGAAATATCCCCCACCCTGCCAAATGTATAACATCTCTGCGCGCGCTGGTGTGTGTGTGTGTGTGTGTGTGTGTGTGTGTGTGTGTATGTGTGTGTGTGTGTTGTTGTGTGTGTGTGTGTGTGTGTGTGTGTGTGTACATTTGACTTTGTTAAAAATCTAAATTGTCATTGGCTGCATGCGTAAGATTTGGTTGAATGCAAGCGCTTTGATTTGTTTTTTCAAAATATAGCGCTATATAAATTCCATTTATTTAGTAGTAGTAGTAGTAGGTAGTGTGTAGTAGTAGTAGTTGTAGTAGTAGCAGTAGCAGAAGTAGTGTAGTAGTATCATCATCTCATCATCATCATCATCATCATCATTATTATTATTATTATCATTAAAAGTAGTATAATTATTATTATTATTATTATTATTATTATTTATTTTATTATTATTATTATTATTATTATCATTATCATCATCACCATTATTATTATTATTATTATTATTATTATTATTATTATTTATCATCATCATAATTCATCATATTCATCATCATCATCATCATCATCATCATCATCATCTATTATTATTATTATTATTATTATTATTATTATTATTACTATATTATTATTAGTGCAATTCAAAAAGTATCTGTCCACTAATGCAACATCCAAGCTTGTCACACCTCTTATTCATTCACGTTGGGATTGCTGTAATTCTCCTTTGACTGGTACATGGTCTGCCAGCATCATCCATCCATTCCCTTCACCGCATACAGAACTCTGCAGCTTGACTAGTCCTACGAAAAAACATTCTGAAACGCATCACTCCTCTCTTGCAAACTTTTCATTGGCTGCCTCTCACACAGAGAGTGGAGTGCAAGATTAGTACCCTCTGTTTTAAATGTCTTCACAAATTCCGCCCCATTCTCTGTCTCTGTCTCTCTATCTCTCTGTCTCTCATGTAGATGCAGTGATCATAATACTGTCTGCTTTACTTGGTTTAAACGTTGTATAAAAATTCCTGAAGTGCTAAAGTTGGCATAATTTTACCATATATTACAGAAGATTCAAACACTTTTGTGAGGAACATTTTCTTTCAGACCTGTTGAATTCACCATTACATCCATGATATTTATCGGTGATTTTGGGGTTAACGCTATTTATCTCAGCGTATGACAAACATACTCCCTTCGTAAGAAAACAAGTTAAAGAAAAAAAA
>CM060350.1:21661402-21671402 GCA_030674155.1 Stramonita haemastoma | reverse complement strand
ATGAAGCTATTCAAAATTAAGGAATATTATAATATATAAAACAAAAAGCCTTTCAACATTCTTCAATTCATGGTTTTCTTTCGTCGGCTAGAGCCCTACGTTCAGGTGAGAGTTTGCGTATGCACACCGTTTGAGCCCACCATGAAGGTAGCCGTATTTCGACATCGGGAATATTACAACCAAAGATGTCCAACATGGGCAGGATTTTTTTTTTTTTTTTTACTTAATCAAACCCACATTTACAACCACTTTCTAGAGTAATCTATCTATAAATTACATTGATTTAACGTATCATATAAAGTCAGTTTGATGAGAACTCCATGCTGGCATTCTAAAAACAAGAGAGAAACAAACAGCCTTACTGATGTGTGTGTGTAAAGTTTTGGATGTAAAGGTTATTATTATTGCTACCAGAATAATCTGTATGTTTGGTAGTACTGTTTGTTTTGTTTCTGTATTTCCCCCAGTGACTGTGTTTCTATACATAAACAATATAATATATATAATATATATATATATATAGAGAGAGAGAGAGAGAGAGAGAGAGAGAGAGAGAGAGAGAGAGAGAGAGAGAGAGAGAGAGAGATTATAGGATTCTGAAAGGGGGTTGTTAGTAATGATGATATTGGTCTTGTTTTTGTTCTGATGAGGTTTGGTTTTGTTTTTTGTTGTTGTTGGTTGTGTTTGTTGTGTTTTTGGGGGGGGGGGGGGTGTTTTGATTTGCTTGTTTGTTTTTGTTGTTGTTTATGGCTTTTTGTGTATGTGTGTGGGGAGGGGTGCGATTTTTTGTCTCGGGTTTTAGTATTTGTAATCTGTTTGGGAAAAAATGAAAAAAAGCATTAAAAGAAAGAAAAAAGCCATACTACTATAATTAGATATCTTGGAAACGGTCAAGATTTGTTCTTCTTCAAATACACACCCATCCATACAGTCACATTTTATAGTAAAATATCTGTTTACTGGGCCGTTTAAGCTATAAACCGACAAAAACCGAGGTCTCCTGTGCCAACGCAGAACATCTTGCGCACATGTTAAAACCCGTTCCGCTTTTCGGAAGAGTAGGTCATTGTGTACCGGTGGAACGGATGACAAAATTGACAAAACTGCATACACACATGGACTAGATGTCAAAAATAAAAAGGTCATGAGAGTTCTTATTCCATTATCCTCAAAATAAATGAATGAATAAATAGACAAATAAATAAATGAATAAATAAACAGATAAAATTGATAATAGAAAATCTATTTGATGATAGATAGGTGCTGCCGACTTTGTTTCCTTTTTATTGTTTCCTTTCGAGGACAAACCAAAAGAGACAAACATAACCCCTAAGATATATATGCGCTCCCTTGTCATATCCATATTTCTGAATGCCTGTGAATCGTGGACCCTGACTGCTGATTTGGAGAGAAGAGTACTGGCGGTAGAGATGAGATGCTTCCGGAGACTCCTTGGCATCTCCTACAGAGACCACATAAGCAACGAAGAAGTGCACAACAGAATCCAGCAAACCATTGGTCCCTACGAAAACCTTCTATCAGTCGTAAAGAAGCGTAATTTTAAATGGTACGGGCATGTCACAAGATCGAAAGGACTAGCAAAAACAATACTGCAAGGCACTGTCCAAGGAGAAAGAAAATAAAGGCAGACCAAGGAAGAGATGAGAGGACAACATCAGCAAATGGACAGGCCTAGAACTCAACAGAATTTTGAGAATGGCAGAACAGAGAGAGTAATGGAGGGAACTGGTTGTCAAGTCTTCAGGGGTGCCCCCACGATCGCCAGACTAAGGGATATATATATATATATATATATATATATATATATATATATATATATATATATATATATATATTATATATATATATATATATATATTTGTGTGTATGTGTGCACGCGCGCATCTATTTTTCTTTTTTTAAACAAGCCAGGATTTGCTTTTATCAAAATAACACACTTAACCAGTCCAAGCGGAACATCCATTAGGTTAATTTAACCAATAAAAAAAAATCGATTTGATGATAAACGATGCCACCACTTTCATTTCTTTCTTCTTCATTTTTTTTCTTTTTTGGTGGTTTTTAAAGCTGTTCTAGCAAAAGTCTGATCATCAGTACTACAAGCCACTACTAATAGAGGGGGTAGTCTGATGTAACGGGTAACAGAGTGATAGATAGGTAGCCAGGGTTTGGTTTGACGGACGTTACGGTCGAACGTAACGAAACCAATGTTGTAGGGTGGTAACCATTGTCGGTATAAGTCGCATGCCCCGAAACGTAACTACTAGACTTGAGTCACCTCAGACTAGTGATGGTGTGTGTGTGTGTGTGTGTGTGTGTGTGTGTGTGTGTGTGTGTGTGTGTGTGTGTGTGTGTGTGTGTGTGTGTGTGTGTGTGTGTGTGTGTGTGTTTTGTGTTTGTGTGTGTTTTGTTTGTGTAGTGTTTTGTTTGTGTGTGTGTGTGTTTGTGTTGTGTGTGTTATTGTTTGTGTATGTGTTGTTTGTGTGTGTGTGTGTGTGTGTGTGTGAGTGAGAGAGAGAGAGAGAGAGGGGGGGGGGGTTAAGGTAGATCATCTCGCAAGAATAAGTTTGTGCGTGTGTGTGTGTGTGCGCCGCGCGCGCACGTAGGCGAGTGCGTACTCTCACACGTGCATGGCTGACGCGTCTGTTTCAGAGAGCGAACTACAGACAGGCAGCAGAGAGCTGTGTCCAAAGTACAGGTGTACCCATCTATCTACCTGAGGCTGTTCCTTCGGGTGCAGCCGCACCTCAACTACCTTGTCCTGTACTTTGGGTGCAGCTGCACTGAACTACCTTCGGCTGTGGCGACGCAGGGCGACAGCTGTTCTCATCTACTTCTCCGCTTCATCTTCGGGGTGCAAGCGTACCGATCTACCTTTTAGGACTGCACTTTGTGGGGTGCAGATGCACGGAGCTTAAGCGGCGCCGTGAGAGGAGTTTTTTTTTTTTTTCTTGTTTGTTTTTGGATGGGGGAGGAGGAGGAGGAGAAGCTATACCGATCTACCTTGTGCTGCACTTGTGAGTACGGCTGTACGTACTGATCTTAAGCTGTACTTTTGGTACGGCTGTACCGATATACTTTTTGCAGGCTGTACTTGTGGGTGCAGCTGTACCGATCTACCTCCGAAGCGGTTTGTTTTTTTTCCTACTGTTTTTTTTTTCCCGTGTGTTTGTTTTTTCTTTTGCTCTTTTTTTTTTTATAAACCCCTTTCCTCCTCCTCTTCCTTTCTTCTTGATTGATTGATTGATTGAATTTGATGAAGTATTGAAGAAGCGCAGGGAGCGACGGGATAGGGGAGGGGAGGGGAGGTGGTGTGGACGGGTGGCGGGGGGGGGGGGGGGGTTGCTTTCGTCAGCTGATTATGTTGAATTTGAAATTGTCCGTCACGGGAAACTTTTGTGTGTGTTGGTTGGGGAGGGGAGGGGGGTTGTTTTTGTTTGAGGGGGTTGGGGTGAGTATGGTTGGTTTATTTCGTTGTTGTTTTTTTTTTGTTTCAGTTCGTTTGATGCTAGCGATATTTTCCACAGAAATATTCTGGAAGCGTTCGACCGTGGGTTATGGTATATGTATGTGTGTGTGTGTGTGGTTTTTGAATTAATATTAATAATACACTGTTTATGCCATGATGATACCATTGTTACCTCTCTCTCTCTCTCTCTCTCTCTCTCTCTCTCTCTCTCTCTCTCTCTCTCTCTCTCTCTCTCTCTCTCTCTCTCTCTCTGTATCCAAGAATGAAATGAATGTGCCATACACATATAGTATATGATTATAACATTGTTTGTATATTGATATAACCATACCGCTTCGATCAACAACCAACAGTAGCAGCAACAACAACAAAAAAAAAGAAAAGAAAGAACATTCTTTTTTTTTTTTTTAGGTGCCTGTGACGTCGATATGAATATCGCAAAATGTAGCAAAAGTTGTCATTATTAACCAGTTTACCCTGAGCTCTGATTTGTTGGATAATTTTTTTGAGAAACACATTGAAACTTTAACAACAAATGGCATGATTTTTTTTTTTCTCTCCACTTTTTCAGTTCAAGACATTTTTAGCGTGTAGGTGATTATATATATATATATATATATATATATTATATATATATATATATATATATATATATATATATATATATAATATATATATATAATGTAGCTTTTTGGGGGGGGAGGTGGCAGGGATGGGGGGGGAGGGGGGGGGGTCCGGTGACAATACAGTACCTGAGTTACGGAGCTGGTTTTTGTTTTTGGTTTGGTTGCTTGGGGTTTTTTGTTTGTTTTGTTTGTTCATTTTTTTCTTTTTTTGTTTGTTGTTTCTGTTTGTTATTGATGATTTTTTCATAATTTGGCGATCTGTGGTTGTTTTTTTTTTTTAATATTGTTTATTCGGTTTTGCTTTGCTTTGTATTCCAGCCATGTCGGTTCGCGTCATTTCCATTATAACTATTCAGATTTGTTCATGTTAGGGGGGATAATTGGTTTTGTGGTTTGTATATATTATATTTATATATATATATATATATATATATATATATATATATATATAATACATAAACGTCGTTATTACTGCTAGTGCCATTATTATTATTAACACAATCTTCATAATAATAATAACAGCTACGTTTAAGGGAAGGGAGGGGGGGGGGGGGGGGGGAGTTGTGCCTATATTTCGTGGGCATCATTTTTTGTTGTTGTTTTTTTTTCACCCTTGCTGGCTTGCAAAGTACAATGGTGACATTTTTTTTTTTTTTTTAGAACTAATTCTTGATTTGAGAGAGAGAGAGAGAGAGAGAGAGAGAGAGGAGGAGAGAGAGAGAGAGAGAGAGAGAGAGAGAGAGAGATTCTGGCTCTTTCTTTTCGTTTCTAACTAGCGTCATTAGTCCGATCAGTCAAGAGGAAGTGACGTCATCCCAGGTAGTCTGTTGGGGGGTTTCCTGTTTCAAACAAATGATGATCCACCCCCACCCACTCCCCCATCTACCCTTACTGAGTGAGCGAATCCTACTCATTACACCTATTAACGTACACTTTTTTTTTTTTTTTTTTTGGGGGGGGGGGGGGGAGGTTTTGTTTTGAACAAGCTGAAAATATGAACAGTACTTCAAACAAGGGAGAAGCTGTTGTATCATTGTTATCATCATTATTGTTTTCATTATCATCATTATCATGTCATTGTCATCCTCGTCCTTATTGTCATCATCATTACTATTATCACTTTGTTTTTGTGATTATTGTTGTTGTTTACTGCTATTTATTATTATTATCATTATTATTATTATTGTTAGTGTCATTATCATCGTCATCATCATCATCGTCATTAGTATATTTTTTATTATCTGATTATAATGATATTATTGTTTATTAGTTGTTGTTTTCGTAAGAGGTGGAGCACCACTTAAGGACACGTCGGTATACGCACGTTATGGACTTTTTTCCAGTGGCTTCAGTTGTGTGTGTGTGTGTGTTGTGTGTGTGTGTGTGTGTGTGTGTGTGTGTGTGTGTGTATGTGTATGTGTGCGCGCGCGTTAACATTCCAGCTACCTAGTTTACTCGAGTCGTTCTACGCGCGCGTGTATGAACAAACAAACAAACAAACAAACAAACAAACAAACAACACACACCACACACACACACACACACACACACACACACACACACACACACACACACACACACACACACACACACACACACACGGAGTTGCGTGGACACACACGTGCTCTCTCTCTCTCTCTCTCTCTCTCTCTCTCTCTCTCTCTCTCTCTCTCTCTCTCTCTCTCTCTCTCTCTCTCTCTCTCTCTCTCTCTCTCTTTTCTCATATGAACAGCAAAAAAAAACAACAACAGCAACACCGAGTAATATTAGGTTATCGTGTGTTATTTTATTGCCGGATTTCTGTTAGATTTTGCTGGCTTGCGCGCTCGCAAGTGTGTGTATGTGTGTGTGTACATGTGTGTTGTGTGTGTGTGTGTGTGTGTGTGTGTGTTGTGTGTGTGTGTGTGTGTGTGTGTGTGTGTGTTCACCGGATATATATATATATATATATATATATATATTGTCTTTCTTTTTTGTTGTTTTGTTTTGGGTTTTTATGCGCGCGATACCCCCACACAACTGGAGTGAACAACAATGAAATGAACATCGTTTTTTTTTATTATATATATTATAAAGCTGATCGAGTCTTTTTAGAAGGTATTTTTGTGGTTGGGTTGTTTTTGTTTTTGTTTTAAAAATATCTGTTCCTTTTTTCGCCATTCACTTGCGCCAAGAAATTGAACTGCTCAATCAATTACCTATGTGTTTGTTATGTGTGAACGATTTGTTTGTGTGTGCTGGGGGGGTAACTGGGGTGGGGAGGGTAGAGGGGTTTATTTTGTTGTCGTTGTTGGTATGTTTGATTGTGAACATTTTTAGAGGGTCCAGGTTGTCTTTTTTTTGTTCTCCATAATTTGTTTGTTTGGGGGGGGGGGGGGGGGGGGGGGTTAAGGAGAAGGAAGGGACGGGTAGGTGTGGGACGGGTGGGGGCTTAAATAAAAGATTCGTTTTAGGGGAAGGGAAGGGGGTGCTATTATTTCGCATTTCTTTCAGATTAACATTTTTTTTTTTTGGGGGGGGGGGGGGGTATCTGTCGGAAGGGCAATTTTTCTTCTTTTTTCGTCTTCCTCTTCTCTCTCTCTCTCTCTCTCTCTCTCTTCTCTCTCTCTCTCTCTCTCTCTCTCTCTTCTCTCTCTCTCTCTGTTAAATTTTTAATAGCTACATTGTATAATATAATGAGCATCATTTTCATTCTACAACTTACCCCCCTCCCCCCGAAAAAAAAAGCTTCTTTAAATGAATACCGTACGTTTTCAAAAGAAAAAAAATAATTATAGGAAGGAGGGACGGGATGGAGTGAGCGGTGGGAGGGGGGGGTAAGATTTGCTTTTTTGTTTGACTGTTTTTGTTTACTTTTTTTGTTTATTTGTTCTTGGGTTGTTTAGGGTTTTTTTGGTTTGGTTAGGGTGTTTTTTTTTTGTTTGTTTGTTTTTTTTTTGTTTTTTTTTTGGGGGGGGGGGGGGGGGTGTTCAAATTATGTTCACAGGTTACCGCTGGGTCAGGGTATGTGGCCGAAGTGGTCTAATATTTCGCTTCTTATTTTTCTGATTACGGTAAATCGTGATTTTGTTTGCTTGTTTTTTTTGTGTTTTACTTTCAGTGTGTGTGTGTGTGTGTGTGTGTGTGTGTGTGTGTGTGTGTGTGTGTTGTGTGTGTGTGTGTGTGTGTGTGTGTGTGTGTGTGTACTGGCCCTGCAGTGAATTCAGGTGGTTGCTGTTTTTCAAATTTTTGTTTGGAAACATAAATCTGAAGCCTGACTGGTCTAAAAAATGATTATGATCATATATTATTATTATTATTTATTATTATTATTATTATTTATTATTATTATTATTATTATTATTATTATTATTATTATTATTATTATAATCATGAAACATTTTTGCGGCCTATGATGACATTCTAATCATCAGTAACATATCTTTGGTTTTAAATCCTGGAGATTTTTTGTTGGTGGTTTTTTTTGAGGAAAAAAAATTAATGACGTACGTATTGGCTGTGATTTTAAACCAGTAAAAATGAATCTTTGATTGCTTACGAACTACGGCTAAGAATTTTGGTTGCGTGGGGCTATGTTTTATTGAGGTGGGGGTGGGGGTTGTATCTTAAGTCTCTCTCTGTCTCTGTCTCTCTCTGTGTCTCTCTTTGCCTGTCTGTCTGTCTCTGTCTTGCTCTTTCTCTCTCTCTCTCTCTCTCTCTCTCTCTCTCTCTCTCTCTCTCTCTCTCTCTCTCTCTCTCTCTCTCTCTCTCTCTCTCTCTCTCTCTCTTCTCTATCTATCTATCTATCTATCTATCTATCTATCTATCTATCTATCTATCTCTCTCTCTCTCTCTATCTCTCTCTCTATCTTCTCTCTCTCTCTCTCTCTATCTATCTATCTATCTATCTATCTATCTCTATCTATCTTCTCTCTATCTATCTATCTATCTATCTATCTACTATCTATCTACCTACCTATCTATCTATCTATCTATCTATCTATCTATCTATCTATCTATCTATCTATCTATCTATCTATCTATCTATCTGTTTATCTATGTCTATCTCTTTGTTTCCTTTTTGCTTATAATATTAGTCCACTGACATATTTAACTATATTTAAAAAAAAAAACTATTAAAAAAAACCCCTCCAATTCTTAGAAGACACAAGGGAGTTTGTGTGAGAGTATAAACAATCCTCATTGTCATGGGTTTTTAACCTGCTTTCCTTTCTCTTTATTTCTTTCTTCCTATAATTCATTCAGTCTTTCTGTCTTTCTTTCTTTCTTTCTTCCGTTCAGTCTTTCTCTCTTAGGTTTAAATAGTTTTTTCAGAATTTTGGACAAACATTGTAAACAACAGCATTTAGAAATCACAGCAACAACAAGCTTGTAGCTTATAGTGTGCTCAATTTAACAATGAAAATTAACATGAAAACGACGGCCGTTGAGCTGCAATGTGCAAACCAACAACAAAAGCAAAAAATCCTCAATTGCAATCTTTGCTAGAAAAAGGAAAAGTAATTCCAAACAAAACAAAACAAATCTATTTGTAGAAAAAGCACACAAAATTAGTGGAAGAAACAACAACCAACCAAACAACAAACAAACAAAACAAACAAACAAACAAACAAAAAACAAACAAACAAACAAACAAAACAAAAAACCAAACATAAAAACACAAACAAACAAACAAAAAAAACAACTACCAGCAACGATAACCGGAGAAGGAGAGAGAGTGAGAGACCAACTTATAAAAATATCATCATCAAGGCCAAAAATACTGTCAGTTATGATGATATCAGGTAATAAACTGCATGAATAGTGAAAATTATCGAATAATTCGTGTACTATATCAGATCTTGTTAATTGCTATTTACCTTTCAAAGCTATAGCGTGCTTTCTAACCAATCATACAGACATTAGCGGGTAGCAAAGAGAATTACATAAGTGCTTCAAACCTCTACTAAGACTTTGTAATTGGATACCATTATTTGACAAAAATATTATAAAAATCGTTTTGAATCAAATATAAATTGATGGACAACTTCAACAATAAAGATATTTGTTTTCATATTGAATTCAGGGCCGCCCCTCAAAAGAATTTGCAAATGAACATATTCAGGGGGAAGCAATGCAATTGTGTTGGCACGGACTAAATCAAAATTAGGACAGAACAGAAAATAGTGTTCGGCTGTCTCCTGCGCACTACCACAAGCACATAATGGATCATTTGCTACATGACGATGAAACATATCATATTTTAGGTCACTTATTCCAAGTCGAAGTCGACAATGCAGTATTTGTTCTTTTCTTTTACCATGATAAAAATACAAAGGTACAATAGGATCATTCATAGATAAATATCGTTTGAATTGGCTTAAGGAATTACTATTTTTAATAGAATCTGGAAGAGAGTTCCACAGTAAAGTAGTTGACGGAATAAAGGATTTTTTATATATTTCTGTGTTACACCTTGGTAAGCTACGTTCATAAGGCCTTCTTCTATGATACAGATTTATATCGGTTGCTAGTGCAGGAACAAGATCAACTAAATATTGGGGACATAAACCATTAACCATTTTATGATAATAACAGAGTTTGTGTCTGGTTCTTCGTTCTTTCAGAGTACAGAATCCAGACTCTTGGTACAATTTTTCATGGGATGTGCCGCGAACAGCTCCGACTATTGTTCGTATTGCATCAAGCTGCAACATTTCTAATGATTTTGACTGCGTTTCAGTACAATTATCCCATATTATGTCAGCATAGTCGAAATGAGGGAGTATAAATGACTTAAACATTGTTTCAAGTGTCTTTTATTAAGTTTATATTTATAGCTTTTAAGGCATGAAACCAACATAGTTACAGTATTTATTAAGCTTTTAATATGCTCGTCCCATTT
>CM060350.1:21646402-21656402 GCA_030674155.1 Stramonita haemastoma | reverse complement strand
ACTGGATGGGAGTCTGTGAGAATACAAATCAAGGAAAAGGGGGGGGGGGGGGGGGGGGGGGGGTAGAGGGGGGGGGTGGAGAGGGGGGTGAGGGGGGGGGGAGGCTCGGTTTATTATATAACTACGAATATTGATCTGGAACCGAATTTATTCACATTTCCTGCTGCTGCTTTTGTTGCGAACGTCGTAAATAGACATATTAAGAACCGACAAAAAAAAAATGAAAAAAAATGCGCGTGGGTGGGTTGCTGTTTTTGTTTGGTTTATTTGGTTCTCTCTGCTCCTAGGATCGTTAACCTGCACTAATGTGGCCTAAGTGGCGTATGGTCCTTCCTCCTCTTGTTGAGAGTGATGAGAGAGAGAGAGGAGGGGGGTGGGGGTTGAGGGTGTAGAGTTGGATTTTTACGTCATTGCCAAATCCACATGTTTTTAATTTTGATTTCAGACAGTAAAACTAGTCTCTGTATCTTTCTCTTTCATTTCTCAAAAAACTGCCGTTCATGAAAGTCTACATTCAAAATTTTTTTGTCTACCTAAGTTGTGGTTAGTATTTTTTTTTTTTTTTTGGGGGGGGGGAGTGGTGGGAGGGGGAGGTTGTGGGTCGAGGCGAAAAATAGAGGAACGGGGGTGGGGGGGGGGGGGGAGTGGGGGGGGGAAACCGAGGTTTACTGGTGACGTCACGTCCGTCTCTTCTTAAGGGTTATGAACATATTGCCTGCTTCTAAACGAGAGAGATGGTTTCCACGCGTCACCCCTATTATATATATATTACAGATATGTTTTGTTCTTTAAAGACTTTATTCTAAACTTTTTTCGCAGTTTTGTGTGTGTCTGTGTGAGTGTGTGTGTGTGTGTGTCTGTGTGCGCGTGGGCGTGCGTGCGTGCGCGCGGCGCGCGCGCGCGCGCGCGTGTGCAAACGATCGTGATATATACAGAGCCCCTATCCGTCTTAGTTTTTTTTTTCACCTTTTTTGGGGGGGAGTGAGGGAGAGGGAGGGAGGGGGGGGGAGAAGATCATCGCCTGTAGCTTTCTTTAGGTAAACAACCATGAAGTGAGAGGACATGTCTCTAGCTAAGATCCAGTTGTCACTATTGAACTAAAAAAACAAAAGTTTTCCGCATATTTTATTGTGTTTTTATTTTGTTTTTAAATGTTTTGTTATGAGACATGAACACAAAGGATTTATTTATATACCATCATCAAAAAAACAGCTTCTTTTGGTTTTGGCTTGATTCAGATATATACGTGTTGCTGTTGGATTTGTTGATTTCTGTATGCATTGCATGGGTTTGGTTTTAAGTTTTGTAGGGATGGTTTATGTTTGTATTTGTTTTGTTTCTTTGTTTGTTCGTTTTATTTTGTATTGTTTTGTTTGTTGTTTTTTTTATGATAGTTTTTCTTTGATTTTTGTTGAAATTTATTTTGCTCCAATTTGACTGACAAACCCCATTATATATATATATATATATATATATATATATATATATATATATATATATATATATATATATATATATATATATTATATATATATATATATAATTTTACTGTTGTATGTCTCAGGTGAATTAGTTTCACTGTTTTTGGGGGAAAGTTTATTTTCCATTGAATGTTCTCTCTTTGACTCACGCAAAGAAACATAGAATCAAAACATTAGTACACACATACTGCTTAAACATAAGCTACGAAGAACTAAGAGGGGGGGGGGGGGGGGGAGGAGAGAGATTGAGACAAGGGCACTATTTTCGTTCCACGCAATTTTAACTATGATGTGTTTTTTGAACAGTCCGGTTTACTCGGCTATATCATTTTTTAAAATATATTTTTGTTAGTTTTGTGAAGAAGTACACACTGCATTTTTCAAATTTAAAATCATGAAGAAAAAAAGCCCACGCCTTTATTTTGAGAGAACGTTTATGAAAAATGCATTCATGCAAAGGGACCAGTTAGGCCTCTCCAAGTGTGCGAATATGTTAGTTCTTTGACATTGTAGAAGCTATCCGCAAAAACTCCAGTTTTCGCTAAATACGAGATAATACAGAACATCTCATTATATATATTTTTGGGAAAACTAGACTTAAAACTTTTGCACAACATTGTATAAAAAGGTAAGGTAATGGTAAAGGGGTTCCCATAGCCTATAGCCTATGTGGTCGTGGGGGGGGGGGGGGGGGGCAGGCGTCAGAGACCCCAGCTTCTCTAGGGGCCGCAGCATATTGAGGGCGGCGCCCATCTCTCTCCCTCGCTGCTTTACCTTCCCTGACCCTTCAGAGGGCAGGTACCCATTACAGCTGGGTGAACTGGGGGACTGAACTGAAGCCAAGGCGCGCATATGGTCACCCATCCACTTGGTAACCACGCTCGACGCTGCTTAACCTTAGCTTGGGGGAAAGCGAGTGCTCTGACCTATGAGCTATCCCGTAACGTAGTATACAGTTAGAAAAAAAACTAATCTATTGCTTATCTCGTAGTTATCAACAGATTTGTAAAGTAACAAAAAATCTCCTAGCAATTTGTCTTTTAAGATGGAAAAAAATATACATAGCACGAAAAAAAAAAAAAAGAACCAAAAGACAAATTTTGAGAGATCGATATAGATAGATGAAATAAACAAAAAAATGAATAAATACATAAATAAACAAATGTATATATCTACAGACACATCAATAATCCCTTACAGCAGCTAGTCTAGATGTTATATCGATAGATGGAATATTGACTGACCATTTAAAACATCAAGAACAACAAAAGCAAGCGCTTGAAGGCACCAGAAGTAATCAATCAGAATAGATAGAACAAAAAATCCAAAGCAAAACAAAAAATAACATAAATAAAGCCAGACAGAGACCTTACTTCTGCAGAGTTTCTGCAGGCCTTTGTCACATGGCAGTCATTAAAAAAAATTTCCAAATAATGAGCAGGTTAATTCCAAACATACACAGCGTCTAAAAGTTTCCAGACTATAAAAAAAATCCAGTAAAAAGTACATTCTGTATTGTTAACATACCAATCAGCAAAACAAAATAATAAGAACATTTTTCATACTGTCAAAAATAAGATACCTAGTCATACAATTTGTGCCATAATCATTAACTGAGCTGCAAGATGCAAAGAACTCTGACTAGGCAAGAGCAGTGTGAGAGAGATGACTGACACCTTCTAGCTTTTGATTTATCCTCCCCAGAGTACAACCAATTGTTAAAAATATCTCTGCAAGGATAACAAACGCGCCGCGACGCACACACACACACACACACACACACACACACACACACACACACACACACACACACACACACACACACACACACACACCAACATGAGGGGGGGGGGCAAACGAGTGCAAAATACATGGTGCAGTAGTACCCATCCCTGTGTTGACAATATCAGAGCAAAATATCGTAGACGAGTCATCGTAGACTGCAAGAAAAAAAAAAGAAGAAAAAAACCCGATGAACTAGTGTCAAGGTTTGCTTCGTGAAGAAACAGAAAAGAGAAAGGGGACTGAGAAGGCAGGAAATGGGCAAAAATAGACAGAGAAAGAAAGACAGGAAAGAGGAGAATGCTTCAAGAAAACAACCACAAAAAAAAATGTACGCGAAAATCAGACAGAAAGCAGGGCAGGGCTGAACAAAAAACATGGAAGAGAAACGAAAATAGGGTTGAAAATAGCGGAAAGAAAGGAAAAGCTAGGCTTTAAAAAAAGAAATAGAAGAAGAAGGGGGAAAAAAAAAGTAGACAGAATTAAAGAGAGTGACCGAAAAACAGAAATTTCTGGCCTAGAATTTCTAGTGGATCGAAGCACTGACAAGAAAATCTTCCGACAAATGGAAGGAAGAAGAGAGATGGAAGGGGGGGGGTGGGGGGGGGGGGGGGTAGAGAAACTGAAAAGCAATACACAAAGCATCAAAAGCAAAAAACAAAGAAAAACGAACTTGAGCTAGGGGATTGGGGAAAAAAAAAAAACAAACTTTCAAATACAGTTATTTTATATCTGAACTTATAATGTTATTGAACAACAGACCATGCAAGCATTTTCTATTTTGCAGTTTGACTGACATGATTTTTTTTTTGGAATTTTTTTTTAACCTAACCTGAAGACATGGACCAGGCAAACAGAGCTGGTAATAAGTCCGCATTTATGACACGTACCAGGATAACTGTACACGTCACGTCACCTTTTAAAGTGATGTCATTGCACAGCAAAACTATTGTCACGCAATTTGTGTTTGTATGTGGTGACGCGACGTCATTGCACATCCAACAGCTGTTTTGTCTTGCTTTTTTTTTTTTTTAATAAAACCTTTTTGTTTTCTTTTTACAATTATACTAAAGCGTCGTAACAACATTATAATGATTAGGGATGGAGACAGGAAACGATTTGATTTTTTTTCCATTTTTGGAAGTGTTAAATAAAGACATGTTCACATTCAAAAAAAAAAAAAAAAAGGTCAGAATACTTTGCCGCTCCTAATCTGTCATTTATTTATGTTTGCTGCATAGAGGATTTAAAGCTTGGGGATCTGGTGAACAGTGAACTTAATGTACAGCTGTAAGGTAAGTCTTTGATTGGTATCAATGGAATTGGCTGAATTTTTCAGTGAGCTTTGGTTATAGAAATGAACATGCCATACTTTCTTCACTGGTTTGATTATCAATCCATTTCCTTCATTTATCTCTTGAAGCGGAGATTCGCTTTGTGTGTTCTGATCTGTCATGACTGTGTGTATGTTGTTTGTGTTTTTTTTTTTTATTGCACTGGTGAATTAGATTTTGAGGATTTGATTTCGCAACAGCATTTAGTAAAATGAAATCTGAAACAACTTTGCGAAACTTTATCTGTATGTTGTCATCATGTATCAGGATGAATGTTTGAGCTGGAGTTTGAATCTTTGGGGGGTTCAGTTTTGATTTTTCAGTGTTGATGATTTGATTTGGGCTTGGGGATTTTTTGATTTTTGACAACTGTCAAAGAGTACTCTGAAATGGAAATGAAATTGTTTCACTCGATGCTTCTTCTTTGTCATCTTTGATCAACCATGAAGGCTTGTTGCTAATCAATTTAGAACCTAGCTAATGTTTCGTTTGTCAAAGTTCTTTTTTCAAGGGCTCAGATTTGATATACACTTTATGTAAATGGCACTTTATAATGGCTCAGATCATGACTGCAAAATGTCTTATGATTTCCAAATAAACAAAAACAGCCGAAAGAGCACAGGTTATGACTATGCATGTTCTCGGGCCGGCATTTGCATAACCAATACTAGTCATGATGATGCACGTTCCAGGGCCGATATCTTTGTAGGACTGATTGTGAAGAAGATTGTTGAGACAGCCTTTGTTTTCTTGTGATATCAGTCACCTTCGTTTATCTATCAATATGCATACGTGGCTTCAATCTGATCAAATACCTCATCTGCTTTTTTTTTCCTTTTTGCAACGTTGCCTACCGTTTGTTGAAATTTGTTCTGGTCTCTTTTTGTACTTTCTCCCATTGTATGCGTTTTATGGAACCGAGTTTGGGCCTTGTTGACTCTTATATATTTCCTTGATATATATAGCACAGCTGTATACCTCATTATCTCTTTCTCTGTGGATTTATATCTATATCTATATCTCTTTTGGTGTGGATGTACGTTAGTCACTCTGATAATCGCTTTCACAGTGGATATAATTGATCATGTGTTGTTGGGGTGTGTTTTTTTTTCTGGATTAGCACATTTTGAGTTTATCCTTGGGGTATGCCCTTGAAAGACTGGTTCCTTAATTTTATGGCTTATTTATCTGACGTTTTTGTTGTTAGGAAATGATGTTGATGAATAGGGAGGGAGTCCTAGTGTTATTTACATTGTTAGTAACACTTATTATTATTATTATTATTATTATTATTATTATTATTATTATTATTATTATTATTATTATATTCATTATTATGACGGATATATTGATAGGTTTCTTCTTTGACCGATTTTCACACTTAGAGTCTAGAGAGATTCTTGGCCATTAATTTTTGTAAACACTGCCATTTTAAGAAGATCATTGAGAGACAGCTTTTGTAACAAGATTTTTTTGAAATTACAAAGATAGTAGTGTGTGTCCAAGCGAGTTATGTAGTATATATGTTTAAGGTTGAATTTGGCAAAATGTCCATGGCAATTTTGTATATTTTACATGAGGCACTTCAATGTTTAAATGAACCAAAAGAAGGAATATTGTCAAGGGGTGCTTTTTAAAATTTATTTTTCAACATATCTCTTTGACGTATTTTTGGATTCCAGTGTGTGTTTGAGGTGGCCAAAAGTCTAAAACAATGTTTTTTTTTTAATTTAAAAAAGAAACAGGAGAAGAAAAATAACACACATGCTGCATGTCTTCTTTGTCTTGATTTTTAAACTTACAGAATTAAAAAAGAGAGAGAGAGAGAGAGAGAACTAGCATTTTTTTACATGTAAGTGTTTAATTCAAGGTTTAATTCAACAGCTGGTATCTGGTTGTTGCCGTGGTTTTTCTTCTTTTCACATGTTTTCAACAGGAGATATGAATAATCAATTTCAATGCTTATGTATTGTGGGTTTGGGGATTGGGGAATTTGAGTGTTGGGAGGGGAGGGGCAGGGGAGGTAAGCAGAGGAAGCCTAATTTCTTACCTAAAATAAAAAGGGAGGGTAATCCTTTTTTTGTAATTGGAAAACTGTATGTAATAATGATAATAATAATAATATTCAAGATCTAAGAATACATTATCGCGGCCGTGCCCTGATGTTACGCTTTGCGTGACGGTGGCACTTAGTCTGATGATGTCATAGTGACTGTGACGCATTGTTAGACGGGCGTGGTGGCATCACCAAAATGGTCGCCAAGCCTTTTCAAACGGTTTTTTTTTATATTGTTTTTGTTTGTGTACATGTATGTTATAGTGTGTATGAGTGAGGAGGGAGAGGGAGGGAGGGAGGGTTTTTGAAAAAGCGGTAATCTTGTTCGTGACGCAATCTTACGCCCTGACATCATCATCCTGGCATGGCATGACGTATAGCATTCTCTCTCTCTCTCTCTGCGTCCGCTCTGACGGGTAGAAGAGAGAGAGAGGCCGCTAGAGTTTGGTGGTCTGATGCTTCTGACGTCACCACGTTTGCGATGATGACGTTGGGTCTGTTGCTGTGAGAATTTTTTTTTTTTTTACGGTTTTTTTTTTTTTTTTTCTCTTCTTGCCAACTCTCTACCTCATTTAAAACAAGATTGCCTTACAACACAAAGCTGTCACTGAGATAACCTTGTTGTGATTTTGGAGGGGGGCTTGGGGCAAGCCGCGTTTATCTTGTATCAGAGCCTTTCTCTTTTTTTGTAATTTTTTTTTTTTGGGTAGTCTTTGAAAGACCGATGAGGGATGGGGTGGGGGTGGGGGCAAGATTGAGATGAGGGAGGGATGGCTGTGAGATAATTTTTTTTTGTTTTTTGTTTTGTAATGTTTGACTTAAAGGGGAAGGGGATTTTTTCTTGTTCTCCTCCTCTTTCTTCACTAGCGTCGTACGTGCCTGCGCTGTTTTTTTTGTTTTTTTAAAAATATTACAATTTGACTGCTATATATATATATATAATATATATATATATATATATATATATATATATATATTATATATATGATATTTATATATATATATATTATAATATATATATATATAAACATGTATGTATAATCTGCCGGTAATTTTTTCACCTATCTCCCTTTTTTCTCATAAATTTTTGCATGTTGTGTGTGTGTGTGTGTGTTTGTGTGTGTGTGTGTGTGTGTGTGTGTGTGTGTGTGAGCCTGCGTTTGGATTTGTTTGTTGTGTTGTGTGTGTGTGTGTGTTTGTTTGTTACATATTTCTTTGTTTCTTGGTAGTTGGAACTGTACTCTCTCTCTCTCGTCTTCTCTCTCTCTGCTCTCTCTCTCTCTCTCTCCTCTCTCTCACTCTCTCTCTCTCTCTCTCTCTCTGTGACATATTTTTCCATCCTTCCTCCCCCCCCCCCCTCTCCCACCTTGTTTTTAAAAGGCTCGTGCGTTATTATTTTTTTTTTACTTTTTTTTTATTTTAAATTCATCTCAACCTTGTACATAATAAAACAAACATGCGCTTTTCACAAGTATAACGTCATGATATCGGTACGTTGCTGACTGCTCTCGTGACGCAATTTCTTCTTGTGACGTCGACGCAAGTTTCCATTGATGACATGCTTTTTTTTCGTTGTGTGTGTGTGTGTGTGTGTGGTGTGTGTGTGTGTGTGTGTGTGTGTGTGTGTGTGGTGTGTGTGTGTGTGTGTGTGTGTGTTGTGACACAGTTTTTAGGGGATGACGCATCGCATGCTCATGAGGATGGACTGTTAAAGCGATGCCTAAATTTATATCTAGAACTTTTTTGTTGTTGTTGTCATTTTTTTTTATTTTTAGGAATGATGATGACGGCGAATAATTTGATTTTGATGATGATTTATATTTGTTGTTGCGTTGTGTCATGGTTGCATTTGTTGTTATGGAATTTCTGTGTTGTCATTGTTTGTTGTTGAAGTCGGGGGAAGAAGAAAGAAGTGAGAGTAATGGGTTTTTTGTTGTTGTTTTTATTATTCAATTCACGACAGTTTTGAAGGAAGGGGGGGGGGGGTGTTGTTGTGAACCATTATTGTCTAATGCATAAACATTTTTGGGGTGGTCATGATTTTATTCCTGATAAATACACATTGGTTGTTGTTGTTGTTGTTTTTATGGGTTTTTTTTTTTTTCTAGAGCTACAGTCTACAGGTGTCCGTTTTATGTTTAACAGGTATAAGTATTTTGGAGGGTTGATTCATTGCAACCCTCTCTCCCCCTTTTACCCCCTCCCTTTATTTCTCTTTAAGTTTCTCTTTTGTGGTATATATATATATATATATATATATATATATATATATATATATATATATATATATATATATATATATATATATATATATATAAAAAATCTCGCCAGACTACAATTTGTGCGTGTTTTATTTTTCTGGATAAAATAAAGTTGTTTTCTTCAATAATTTGATAATTATTATAACCCATGTTCCCCTCCTCCCTCCCTCCCTCTCTCTCCTCTCTCTCTCTCTCTCTCTCTCTCTCTCTCTCTCTCTCTCTCTCTCTCTCTCTCTCTCTCTCTCTCTCTCTCTTCTCATTTTTTTGTTTCCTTGAAAAAAAATCTTGTAAATACTTTGAAGAATGTGCTCTTTTTTGGGGGGTGGGTGGGGGTGGGGGTGGAGGGATCTCATTGAAACGATTAGAGGGATGACTTGTGTATGTACTCAAGTAGTGTTCATTACGTCATGTTTGTTTCGATGACGAAATGACGTGAATATATCTTCACTTGTCCTTTCTGATATGACGTCTAGTTTTTCTCGCTTCCCTTCCTAATTTTTATTCAATTCTTTTATGGGTTTGATACACTTCTTTGTTAATTATTTTTCTGTGATTTCTTGCGACAGGATTTTGGAATAGTTTTGTCATTTGTAATTTGAAAAAAAAAATTGAATGAATGTGTACTATTGCTTTTTTTTGTTTTTGTTTTTAATGAGATATTTGGTTTATGGCTAGGTCATGCTGTCTCGTTTTTTTTGTGCTCTCTCTCTCTCTCTCTCTCTCTCTCTCTCCTCTCTCTCTCTCTCTCTCTCATCTCTCTCCTCTCTCTCTCTCTCTTCATCTCTCTCTTCAATGTTTATTGACGCTACCCTCCGTACCTGGTGGTATATATATATATAACACATTATAAAATATTATCATAATAATGGACATTCTCTGTTTTGCTTTTTTTTCATTCATGGAGATGGAAGTGTATAAAAAAACAACACCTGTATTTCAAATGACATGGCTTTTTCTACTGTTCTTTTTTGTACAGGACTTGTTCTTTGTAAGCTAGACTATTACGTCATTTAAAAAAAATGAACCTGTATGACGTCGTTTCATTGCATTTTTGGGTTCGATTCAAGGTATGTATACTGTGGATGT